>LPNX010906937.1:22006-43969 GCA_001517045.1 Pseudotsuga menziesii | reverse complement strand
GGTAGCACAGGCACTAGTACTGGTAGAGGAGCAGGAGCTGCAGGACTACCTCCTCGACCTTCTCATTCTTCAAGACATCAGTTTCGGCCACCTTCTCCAGTTTCTGGAGGACGTCATTTTGCAAGGTCTTCTTTTAGAGGACGTCAGAGTCCAGTACGAGGCCCACAAGCCTCAAGGGCACCTACTTCTAGTTCTAGAGGAAAGGCCATTTGCACAGCGATTACCTTTTTCCCGTAAAAGGGGTAGAGGGAATCAATAGTTTATTTACTTTACTTCATTGTAGATGACTCGTGAGTCATGATGATGATCATGAGATACATTGGTTATATTTTTGATGACTTAAGATGCAAGGACATGATCCATTTTGTATGTGTGATGTATCTCGATTCTCTAGACATCTTATATATCTTATATATCGGTTTTCTTTCCATATTCATGTAGCAATGTGTTTATTTGATGTTATTGTTGCTTTAGATGTTTAAAAAATTGAAAAAAAAAGAATATTTTTCTATTTTTTAAGTTTGCCGATTTTTTCCCGATGTTTGCCGATGTTTTGCCAAGATATCCCGAAACGATGTTTCCTGGACCCTGCCGATTTTTTCGCCGCGTCGATGTTTGCAACACTGGTTAATATTAGTTTGATTTGAGTATAATGTTAATATTAATAATAATATAATATTGGTAATAAAATTAACATAAATGATAATATAATTAAGTTTTTTAATATTTTAATATTTGCTTTTATAATAAGATTATTAATATTAATACAACTAACCTCACAACAAATAGATAAATAATAATAAACATTAAAGTATAGCAACGTAGAAATAATAATAAAATTTAACCTAACAATAATAAAATAATCGAATCTAAAGGAAACCAAAGTCGGCCCACAAAAACAACGGAGGCAAAGGAAAATAAAATTTATAATCGCATTCATTTAAATAAACGATTTGCAAAGGGCCAACGGGCCTACTAATCAGTTTGCCCACTAATCAGTTATAGTCAATGTCGAAATGGCTTGCGACGGGCCAACAAAATGTATTGCCCATGGAAACAGTTTGCCCATGAACCAGTTCCGGTCTAGGGCGTCTGGCGATGCATAGACTCGATCAATTTTTAATTTCTCACAACGATTTAGTGACTGCAAGTGCAATTGCAAGACGGCTATGAAGTTTCGCCCTGGCTGTCAGTCTAGTGGTAAAAGTAAAGGATGAAATTCGGCGAATAAAACCATAAAATTCGCCTTCCCTTAAAATTCGGCGAATTTCGATTTTCAAGCTGGAAAATCGGCGAACGCGGTGACTTAGACTAAAACATAGGCTGTGCGTCCAAACCCTGGGCAGGGCATGTATGTTGGGTCAATCTCTCCATCCACCAACCCATGCCTTCGCTTAATGATTCCTGAGCATAACGAACGATTGGGTTAAGCCCTCCATCCATCAACCAGACTTCATAATTTATGAGCATCAATTTACCCACGTTTCTATATGATTTCTCCTTCTCTATATAGTTTCGTGCTCAGTGACTTCGATCTGCTTTGATTATTGTGTGCTTCATAAATATTACTGTGTGGTATTTCAGACAACAAACAAACTAGTATATAAGCAAGTATATTTATTGGCAGCACAATCTTCTACAGTAGATCGTTCTGTCTGAAATTGTAAGTAATATATGTTTACATAACTTGTCTTAAATTAAACTTCCAGTATATATCCGTTATCCTTTGCTTTGGTCATTTTTGGTGTTTTCAGTGATCATCCAAATAGAATCACCATTTCAGTGTCAACTGACTGCAATCAACTCCTCCTCATCCCCTTCTCCAGAACAAATGGATGTAAGCATTTCAATAGCAGAAGGAGCTCATCAGGACACCAGAAGGAAAGGTAAACTGAGAGATGAATCCCATCAAGAGGGCAGTGGCTTCGGGCTGCTGTGCTCGGAGCAAGGTGTCCACTGCTTCATTAATGATGGGAGTGGGAGAAGTGAAATCAGATGCAAAAAGTATGGTCATGTCAGGGCTTGCAGCCCTTGTGGCTGGTCACTTGCAATGCATTTTGAGGATGCACTCACCAAATCTCATTTGGCTTCACTGGCGAGAATGTCCCTACTATTCTCTTCCTTCCTGGATTCCAATGGAGAATATAAGGGTTTTACAAGTGTTTGGGAGCGTTTTGAAATCATTGTAGCAAAGCAAATCCCAGGTAAATATAAATTTGTAGAGTTAAAGTTTGTGTGTTTTAATATGACTGTTGACTTCAAACGAATTTAAGATTTTTTTTAGAAGAGAATCATCAAAAGCTTTTCTTATATTTGAAATGGGTTAACATTTTGAAGGTAACTTTGCAATTGCGACAGTTCGTGGAACTGACAACACCGAATTAGTGTAATGATATTGATATTTTATGGTAGATTTGCTATTTTGATGGTGGAACTGACAATTGGCTATGCTCAGCTGGGAATTTGAAGGCCAAAAGCCCATCTTTCAACATCTTGGACTTCGGCACCCGGGGCCCCTACTTTAACTACTTGGAAAGCAAAGAGGCCAATTTTGGAGAAGAGTTGCTAGCGAAGAGTTGGTTTCTGTCATTATAACAACAAATAGTCCATAGAAATTTCACAATGATCTCAGAAGTAGACTTGATTGGCTTTCATTTTTGTTTGTTTGGTGCGGTATTAGAATATGGTGTTTTGCAGAATGCTATTAGAATGTAATTCCTTGCAAGATGCCGAATCTTTTAGGAATGTAGAGAGTGATGTACAAGCCGAGTGCCTATCCTCGATTTAGAGAACTAGATTTACCTTATACCGTGCCATTGAAATTTTTTTATCATCTGCATTAATGCATAAATACTGTTCTCCATCGCATACCATGGAAAAAAAGTCATCCCATTTCACCTGACTTTGCTTGCATGTCATTCACATGTTAATGGTGTGGTAGTATGTTTTTAATGGACTGTACTTACGTTATTAAACTCGCCACCTTTGGAAGGAGACTTGCAATTTTATGCAACACTGCGATCTTTGTATTGCCATGTGCATATGATGTACTCGAACATTAAATGGTTCTTAGGTTATACTCGGACACCTGTACGTCAAAAGAGATTCATAGCTTTGTGTAGCTCAACTATGTAGATAGCTATCTCAATTTCAAGCTCTTGGTCTTGAAAAACCTAACGGCTTATTCATTGATTTTGTAGTAATTTTAAATACCCCTAAGGACAATGGAAATTGTTATACTATTTCAGGGTAGTATCGAGATCAAGTTTATCTCCCTTAACACATAATAGACTATATCATAAATAATTTTTGCTTTACTGTATCATTATGGAGGTTGTCATTATTTCATCTATGTTATCTGGTTGCTATATTGGATTTCATGTATATATGCTTTGTTTTAGCTATCCTTAACAAAGATAAAATAAATATATACATTTTATTTGTTGATTTTTCTGAGCAGCATCGAGAGCCATTCTCTTAGGAGAATGGAGACATCTGGTCCGAGACCAGGATGTGGAACCAATCCAAGTTTGGGGGACTCAGCCTTGAGTTGAGTGACCATTCTGTTGAATGGGGATATCTAGTCTGGGACCAGGATATAGAACCAGTCCAGCACTGGGGGATTCAACCTTGAGTTGAGTGACCATTCTGTTGAGTGTAGACATCTAGGCTGGGACCAGGATGTGGAACCAGTCTAGCACTGGGGGACTCAGCCTAGAGCTGAGTGACCATTCTTTGAATGGAGGCACCTGGTCAGTTACCAGGAATTTAACCTAGTTCGAGACTAGGAACTCAACCCGAGTTGAGGGCCATTCTCCGGGAGAATGGAGGCACTTGGTCTGTTACAAAGTATTTGACCTTGTGTCAAATTATGCAGCCTATGGCTGAGGCACCTGGTCTGTTACCAGGATAACACTATAAGCCCTAGACTGGGTCTAGGCATGTGTCACACTCTGACCCTCGATCAGTGGGCTTTGTGATCTTCTCCAAGGCTTAGCTACCCTTGGTTAAGACACCTTAGTATCCGATCTTGGTGTCATATAGAGTGTGAGATAAAAGCATTAGTAATTCTCTTTGTTTATGATGATGTACTTTGAGTGGGGATGAAGGACCACCTTGACCACTTGTATTGACCACAAGGCACTTGAAGAAGGCTAAAGTAAAAGTCTAAAATACATAAGGACCCTTAGTACCACTAAGGAGTCAAAGTGAAAGTGCAAAAAGACCTTTAGTACCACTAAAGGTAAAAGTCAAAGTAATAAAATAATATTATTTTGTTCTTTTGAGTTTTGGGCCACTAACAGGTGACTTCAAAGGCTATAAAAGAAGATCAATCCATTTCATTATTACACACACACTTGCTCTTGCACTTGCAGCTGCTCCAACATAAGAATTCGTTGGTTATTGAAGAGAAGGAAGTTTTATGTTTATGCCCTAGCATGGATGAGTCTAGCTAGGGCATCCACACTTGTTTTTAATCAACCCTAAACTAGGGTTTCATCATTTCTGCAACAACTAGGGTTTAACCCTAAGTCCTTTCCTCCTCGCGGCTGCTTCATCCTTCACCAGGCAGCTTTCATTCTTCATCGGGCAGCTTCCATTCTATCAAGGGCAGCCCTCTTCTTCTCTTAGCAGCCCCTCCAACACTCACGAGCACCTTCAGGTGCCCTCTTCTTCTCTCGGGCACTACCAACACTCGGGCAGGAAGCAGATAGCCCCTGAAGGGTTTCGGGTCTGTAGCAAACCAACACTCACGAGCACCTTCAGCGGCCCTCTTCTTCTCTCGGGCACTACCAACACTCGGGCAGGAAGCAGATAGCCCCTGGAGGGTTCCGGGTCTGTAGCAGACCCTCGGGCTGCTAGAAGACAGCCTGTAAGGGCTTCCGGGTCTGTAGCAGACCCTTGAGCTGGTAGCAGACAACCCGTAAGGGCCTCCGAGCAGTCAACAAGAGCCATAGGCAAGGTCCTGGGTTCACTGCAGAAGCCCGAGAAGGGCAGAAAAGGTCACGGCCAGGGCCCTGGGTTGACTGCAAAAGCCCGGGCAAGGCAGAAAAGGTCACAGGCAGGCCACAGTGGGTCCGGGCAACAGCAGAACAAGCCTGGGCAAAGCAAAACATGGTCAAGCAAAGCAGAACAAGTATGGGAAGGGCAGACAACTCAAACAGGTTATCTCGAGCAAACTGGGCAGTTTTTCGGGCACCTAGACAGGTCATGGGCAACTAATTCGAACAGTCTAAGTTTTCTGGGAAGGAGAAAGAAAATTAGGGCAGAAAACCCTAATTTGGTAAAAGACCTAATTTGGTGTTTCTTGTGTAAAATTATCTCCTGTGGTTTTTTGTGGTACAAACCTATTAGGGTTTGTGAATTATTGAATAACTCGGTCATCTCATTTACGAAATGAATTACTAATGCTTTTGGGTTTTTTTTCCTTTAAAGGTGTTGATGTTTTACTGCACTTGTCATTTGTTATGGCCCATGGGTTAGCCTGCAAATTTTTAAAGTATTCATGCTGATGCTAAAATTCAATATTATTAACGTGCAGCATACAATCCCACTTTGTTGATTGATTCGAAACTATTTTATCAGTTGTGTTCATTACTTTCCTAGCTAAAGTTTTAGCACATTCATCCAACAATATTTTCATAAGACTACAAATTACTTATTGAATATTGTTTTGTTTTCACCACCTAATAACCATTGAACAGTGTTTATGTTCTATGAGATGCCATTTCTATTCTTTTGCAAAGAGAGTGCCTTCACACGTCTTTCTTTTGCTTACAAGACATCTGCAACAATGGTAGTCAGGCTATATGTTTATTAGAGAAATTCTATTGATCTGCAGATTTTAGGAACATGTTTGTATCAACCTTGTAGGGTTCAAATGGTTTGAACAAGTTCCTTTAACCATTCCTAATGGCAGCCCCTGCTGCTCATTAATCTTGTTAGAAATAGCATTGTTCTTGTTGCATACTTAGGGTTATTTCTCTCCATATTTGGAAAGCCTCTCGTGACCAAAGGAGCAGGCCTAAAAAGAGAGGAGAGTGCACTGTGGTGACAGTGGATACATCTCCTGAAAAGTTGTCAATCTTAGAACCGACACTTATGACCTAATCGGAAGGGTGTTAAATTGTGTGGTAACACTCATGAGCTAATTTGTGTGGTAACACTCGTGACCAAAGGAGCAGGCCTAAAATGAGAGGAGAGTGCACTGTGGTGACAGTGGATGCATCTCCTGAAAAGTTGTCAATCTTAGCACCGACACTTCTGACCTAATCAGAAGGGTGCTAATTTGTGTCGTGACACTCGTGACCAAAGGAGAAAGCCTAAAAAGTAAGGAGAGTTCATTGTGGTGACAGTGGATGCATCTCCTGAAAAGTTGTCAATCTTAGCACCAACACTTGTGACCTAATCAGAAGGGTGCTAATTTGTACGGTAACAGAACGAAAGAAAGATGACCCGCCATGCATTCTGAACCCAGTCTCAGGCCTTCTCTACTCTAGTATGTTCTGAAAAATTTCTATGGCCAGCATATTCAGATCTTAAAATTGATTCAAAAAATTTGTAGGATAGAAGCTCTATTAGGGTTGGAGTAATGGTGTGAGGATTGGATGCAATCCACCATCCTTTCTGCACTTGATTCTAGTCTGCTTACATTGAAGCCAACCTAGTTGATCTGACTGGTCCAGCCACTGTCGTAAAGCTTTTCAGGGAGCCTAATATTGTTAACCCTACACCCAAAAACATTGTTATTGTTTCTGGAAGCTCAAATCACTATGGCAGAAAAGATGGTACCATGAAAGCCGACTTGGAAGCTCACCCCAAAAGTGTATCATGATTCACAAGGTAATTGAGAAATTGATAAAATCCCCATTTGTATAATAATGTCTGCATAATGTTTTTCAGGCAGAACTGTTCTCAGCATATTATGTGGGTTGTGTACCTCTGATGCCATCACTAAGAGTTGGGCCAGGTAAGATTCAGAGCCACAGGATGGCATTGTATCCACACCCTCAGCCTAACTAATGTTTTTTCTTATCCCAGTTTGCTGATAAGCCCCATGTCCTTGAGGTCGTCAAGTGGGACCCATGGATCCATAAGAACACAGTTGGTCTAGAAAAATCAGACCCCACCCCCCAAGGCCTATTTGTAATGTTGTCCGTATCCAGCATCTCAGACATATGTTTCACATGTGTCCGAAAACAGGACACATGTCAAATGTGTGTCCAACACATGCCCTAGCAATGTCCCCACATGTAAGACACCAACACATAACACACATATGGGAATTTGCACAATTTGAAGAAGAGTTGGCTGGAGCAAACCAAAGCAAAGACAATGGTGTATGTGCACTCCAGTCTCCAGCCATCATATTATTTACAGAATGAGAGATGAGTCACTAAAGGGAAAGACAAAGATGTGGGATGTATTTCCTAATGACATGGGTTTGGAATTTGGACAACAGCATTGAGTTGGCATTAGCAAAATTGGATCTTAACAAACTAGTGTTAGAGCCGATCACTTTTGAAAATAGTGATTCTCTTGATGGATCATCCTCCACAACAGTAAATGCAAATCTTGGATTGGATTTAGAGGAGGGGAACAAGGATAGAAGAGGGCACATTGGCAGCGATGGTGATCTTGATGATTCTGACATAGAGGACCACAGACAAGCTATGAGATTCTTCCATCTATGGTTCCAGTATCTACCCTTTTTTGTATGTGTCATTGACATTCCACCTATAGTATCAATGTTTCAGAATCTACTATGTAATACAATTGATTTTGATGACATCAAATGACTCAATCAGAAAACTACAATTTACAGTTCTACCTTGTAAACTTCTATTTTATTTGTATTGAAGATCCTAAATTCTTGAGTATTTCATCATCCTTGATGTAGTAACTAGTAGTATCAATATTTTGTAAATGTTCTAATTTCTAAAAAATGTCTCTTTGTATCTACATTTCATTTTGTATTTGTAATTTGTAATATTTTGTAATAGACAGAGAGAGAAATATTAAAATATATCTGTATAAATACATGTATGTAAAATGTATACATATAATAGTGTCCCGTGTCCCAACATCATGTGACTTTGCAGTTAGTTGTTTCCCCCCTAGAGTGAAGGGTTTTCCCCTGACCAGGCAACCCAAATGTCGTGCAATGTGGATTGAATTCCCATGTGTCCCCATGCAACTTTGGTCATTCCTAGAACATATCATTGCCCCTATTGGTGGCTTTATCTGTCATAAGCCTAACCCAACATAAGGTTTGACTCACAATCAATCTATCTAAAAATCTGAAGGAGTTTGTCCTCATCGAGGCAAGTGAGAAAATGATCAGAAAGCCTATCAAGTACATTAACTTGCATAATACATTAATACCTACTTCTAGTGCCCAACGCAAAGGAAGGGACAAAACTTGGAAGACATATTCACTATGTATAATGGATGAATGGGGATGATGCTCTAAAGCTCCAACATCTTGCTATTCCCTTGTTGTCTCAGATTAGTAGTTCCTTTGTAGCATCCACATATAGCTTCATCCACTCTATCAAGAGGAATAGACTTAATTATGGGAGATCAGAGAAGCTAGTTGCAATGTATAGTGCCATATGCCTTGCACATAAGAGGACACTAGAGTATCGAAGGGGGGAAATGACACAATGGTATGTGAAAAAATGATCAGAAAGCCTATCAAGTACATTAACTTGCATAATACATTAATACCTACTTCTAGTGCCCAACGCAAAGGAAGGGACAAAACTTGGAAGACATATTCACTATGTATAATGGATGAATGGAGATGATGCTCTAAAGCTCCAACATCTTGCTATTCCCTTGTTGTCTCAGATTAGTAGTTCCTTTGTAGCATCCACATATAGCTTCATCCACTCTATCAAGAGGAACAGACTTAATTATGGGAGATCAGAGAAGCTAGTTGCAATGTATAGTGCCATATGCCTTGCACATAAGAGGACACTAGAGTATCGAAGGGGGGAAATGACACAATGGTATGTGGATCATGAGAAATCAATGGCACACCAACCAAACCCAATTCCACCTCATTTGATCCTTCCTCCTCATCTCTCTGAATGACTCTGATTCATATGACAACATTCCCATGGATAGTGTTGATGACATCGTCCAACAAATGGAGTTAAGAGGACCATTCATCAACTCCTTGATGCTCATTTTAGGCTCATTTCTTTTAGCTACTTTTCAATTTTCACTTTCAGTTTTTGTTATGAACCATGATAGACTTTCTTCTTTCGAATCTAGATATTGATGATCGAGTCTTTTACTTTTTACTAATTACTAAATACTATTTAGAATGCAAATCAATGTATTTCAATTTATTATAAATTATTTAATGTTCACATACCACCGATTAGTTTTTTTTTTTAATTATCAATTCTAAGGGAAATACCATGGTGATTGATGAATCATGTTTATAGCATTTATAATGATGATTGATGAAATACAATTAGATTTATCACTTATGTTTTTACATCTTTAATTTTTTATTCTTTTATGATTTTGAGGGAATTCCCTATGCCAAGGACCCTGACAATCCCTATGACACTCCCCAAAATTTTGTTGGTTGTCTCCACACATCCCTCATATGCATTTTCTCGCTCTTGCATCCCATAATCTTAGTCCAACACTGAATTATACGATATTTTCATTGACACGGTAGAGTGCCTCTAAACGTTGCAAATATCATTTCTAGGAATATATTATATATTGCCAAGGGTCGAGAAAGAATTCTATCAAAAATATTAGAAAATATTGACAAGCATAAACTTGGACTTATCAATTGGACTTACCAAGTCAACTCTCGCAAGTGACATGTTGAGCTCTTAATGAGTATATAATTGTAACGGCCTTAAGCCTTGTTGTTGACTTGGCCTTGTACCTTGAAGAATCTAGGGTTTAACCTAAGTACCATCCTCGAAATGAGGGGAAGTTTACAGGGGTTTCCCCTCGGATATCTTAAATGGAAAAAAAGCATAAGATTGGACTTGAAAAAATTCAAAAAAGATCAAAAACATCAACAACCTGAAAAACTTTTAAAAAACATAAATATTGGGAGAAATCGGAGATATTTGCAACACTTGCAGAGTGCTCTCTTTAATTGTTCCTCATGTGGGCGATAGATCTCAAGATGAGAAATGGTGTCTAATTAATTCCTTGCTCTTGTGGTGAGGTTTACATTGGTGAGACTGAATGGTCAATAAATGTGAGGTTAAAAAATCAATTGTGGCAGAGAATTCTCCTAATGATGGACTCGTTCCATATCAATATCTGCAAAGATGTATTCGGCCTAAGAAAACCCAAATAAAAGGAACACAAATATCACTGATGAGACCTATTCTCACAACTCAATTTTTAGTTTGTTCATTCTAGTTTTGTCAAATGTTTTAAGCAGTGTTCCACTGAGACGCGTCCCCTCGCTCCCCCACACTGTTGGGACAAGGAAACTCCTAGGGAAATGTTTCCCCATGCCCCCTTTTGAGGAAAACTCGAGGAAACGCGTTTCCCCTAGTTTTCCCCAAGTACAAAACATGTTTCCCCCTAGGGGGTCTTCCAGGAGTCCCCCCATCCCCCCCAAAAATCCCCCTGGGGAAGACGTCCAACAAACCCCTAGATTTTCATCTTTCACAATAAAAATAAATGCAAATTAAAATATTGAAAAAGCGTTCAAAAATTAAAAAATAATTAAATTAAATCCTAGACTAAACTAAGAATCTAAGACCTTCCTAAATGCTACCCTCTCACGATTTCATTTCATAATCACATTGCAACTAAACTCGGAGCAATTGTTATCGTTCTAACTTCCCTCTGTTCATTGTTCGGTATATTTGACTATTTCAGACTTCAGCATCTGTTGCATTATCTTTTACAAATTTGAAATTTGAGTTTAGATATACATTGCATAATGATAATAATGATATTTAGTTTTTAGCATATGCATGGTAAAAGTAACATAGTTTAATATCATTTACAAATTTGAAATTTGATATGGTAATAACTAATAGATGTACACTCCATAATGATGAATTTCGTTTTTAGTTTTACTTTTTCAGTGGTAATAGTTATTGTTAGGATTTATTATTTTTATATTTTAAATAATTTTTTAACTCCGACATACCCCCGTTTCCCTGAAATTTCCCTAAAATTTGGGGTGGCTTCCACACGTTCCTTGTGTGTTTCCCCGCTCCCACGACCCTACAACTTCAGAGAAATAACTAAGACTCCAAGGACAGCACTCGAGATGTGGGAGCAGCAATCCTCAAATGAACTTACACCATTGAGAATGTTATCCACTAAGTTGCGCTTAGGTGGATTTCCAATGAGCCATCAAAGACTTGAACAAATCAATTATTCATCACGTGTTTTGTGATCCATCGAGGCAGTGAGTGACCCTTTCTATTTTATTTTTTATTTTTTACATGTTCATACCCTACGGGGAATTGTAATAAATGACTTAGCATGATGAAATTATGTAAAATGTTTGGCTTTCCTAGGACTTAGTCATCAATACTTTACTCTAGGGTGTTTTTTCCTTGAGAATTATATGTCATTTTTTAATGATGTATAATTTCGAGTTTTTCACTCACTCCTCCAAAGCTAGAGTAAATGTCTTTGGTGGTTAGGCCTTATGATGTTATTAAAACCTATGTGTCAATGTATATTACCATGTTAACCATTGTTTTTGAGTCATATGAATATGTTCTTAGTCACCCATAGGTTTTTTTTATTTTCCATTTTTCCATGCTTATTTTTAATAAGTTAATTAAAAATATTCAAAAAGGCATAAAAGTGTGGTCTAGGGGCAGAATTTGCCATAAGGGTGCTCATTTCTAACACAGAGCACCCACTTAACTCCTAAACCCACTTTCCTAAGTTTTTGAGTAATTATTTATCTCCAAAATTAATTATTACTCAAAAATGGTAAAAAAGACCAAAAAAATGAATAAAGTGAAAAATGCAGCAACTCATAAAATAAAAAGGAAACATGTCGAAAGTGAATTTTATGAGTTGGCAAAGTGGAAACATTCCTAAGGTTTCTAAAACACTTTGGAGTGTTTTTCTCAGCAAACAAAGGCAAGTCGATCTTGCTAAATCAAGTGGAGCACATCTCTCAAGAAAAAGATAGAATTTGTGAGGATAATAGCAAGTGTTGAGTCATGAATTGGAAGTTGGCATAACTTTTTCCTTTTCCATCCTTTAACCACCCCATATCCATCTCATGCCAACTCATGCCAACTCAAGCAAAGTACTCTCTCTTAGACAAGTGCACCCCCCGCTCTTGGTCATATTTTTCTATATAAGCAAGGCATTGCTCCATTATTTAAGGAGAGAGGATTGAACCTGTGCTCTTGTAATACTTAGTTGCTTCTATATTTTGTTGAATAAAGTGAAGACTTTGGAGGTCCATATGGTGCAAATTTTCGTGGTTGTGAATGCTTGAGCTTTCGTGGTGCAAATTTTAGCTAGTTGTACTTCTCTTTATTTCAAGCTTGTATATGTTTATCTAGCTTAGAAGACTATTACTAGACCATAGAGTAAACATTTGTAGTTTCAATTTGTTTACTTATGTTTTGTTGTTAGAGATCTAAGAGTAGCCAACTGTAGTTAGTTATACTAAGGCTCTCCCAAATTTCTTTTATCAAAATATACAAGATTTAATCCCGTTTGTTTAAAGGTTGTATAGCTTTGCAGATGATCAAAGGCAAAGGAGGATTTTGAGCTCAATTGCATCTTCTTCCTCTTCACCACTATTCTTTGGATCTAGTGTTTTTTGTCCTACAAGCGCTTTCTATTCTTCACAACGTTCAAGCTTGAGCTTGAGGATTTTCTATCCCATCTCATAAAAATTCAATCTTTCTCTTTGGTAAAAAGAGTTTGGTGAATAGTGGAAAAAAATTTCAAGTAAAGCAAGAACAACTAGAAAGTGACTGTGGGGTCCCGTTAGGCTACATCCTTGTTGGTGTAGTGTTGAACACCACCCCACGACTCCATCTAGCCCACATTTTCTCATGCGAAGCCACTTTTCCCAAAATCCAGACATATTCCCCGTACCATCTAGTATATCGGGAATCCCCTTTCCATTTTAATCAATTCATCTTTTAATAATAAAATTGACCAAGAACACAATTGCAAAACATTTACTTTACAACAACATTTGCTTTGACTCCACGGCACTGGTCTTTAATATTTATGATTTGCTTCATTCAGTTAGGCTATATTTTGTCGTGATTATTCTATAAGCTATATATTTATGATTTGCTTCATTCGATTGTATAGTTGATTTCATTGTGCAATTGTCTTGATCAATATATTAACCTTCAAACTCCTAAACAACAATCTTTCATCCATAACTAATAAAAGTAAGAGCCTTAAAAACTCTTTTTGTAGGGACTACGCCACTTGGCTTCGTTAGAAGTTGAGCCTAAACGAAGAAGTCAGGATTAGGTGACAATCCCTGACTCGAGACTTGCACCCAAGCACGCACCTAGCAGCTTGAAGATTTATGTTGCGTTTTCCCCCAGGTGTAAGAGGTGGCAACAAAGCAAACAAGAATGAAGCATGGCATTTGTCTTCATTTGTGAAGAATTCAAATGATCAGCATTTAACTCAGATCTACAGATGGGCAGGAGACCCCCTATTCTTTAGGGGACGGATGGTATATCAAGCTATTTTCCTAGTTTTAGGATTCCTAATATTAAATATATGATAGGCTGAACAAGACTCACAACCATTTGTAACAAACCTGAGTCATCCCTATTTTGGAGGAAAGTTTAGTTGTTAGTTAAGAGCTAAACTGGAGTTATTATATATTCATTTTAAAAGGAATATAATGGTGGCTGCTGGATTGCCTTGAAAACCCATCTATACTTTCTTGGTAACATTTTGGTAAGTAATGCAATCCACTCAGTGTCGACATAGCTTTACTGTGCTTTCTTGTACATGTATGCTGTAATCTTAAGTTTTAACTACAGAACTATATCACGTTGAGCTACTAAAGGATTGTTGAATTCAGGATAAGTTAGTTGTAATCTGCCAGTGTATAAGGTTTATATCAACATAAAGGCAAAATTTCCAAAATAAAAGCATTACAACGTGATTGAAAATTAGATAAAGACATCTATCCATAAAGCCAATTCATATTTTTCAAAGAAGACCTACTACTAGAGAATTGGACAATGTCCACCATTATTGGAAACCAGGTAACCCTTATTCACCCCTTCAGATTATGGCATGACCCAGCAGAATGACCTATCAATTTATCAGATAACCAGACTGAGACCTTCAGAAAACGTCTTCAGGAGAGAGAGGCTCCCATCTGAAAAGAGGCAGATGCTTTGAGATGAACCTCACCATCAAGAGAATACACAATCAGACAGGATTACTAAACATCCATTTCAGAAGAAATTGATCACCAAAAATCCAGACCTTGGCCAAAAATTTGGCATCCAAAGTGCTTGGGAAGGTGGCAACTTTTTATAGCGGTATCAAAAAGAAAAATACTTTCAGGAGATGCTCTGAGGCACAGAGGTATCCATGGCCTTACCTCCTATTTAGGATGTGAGACCAGTGGGAAGACGACCAATATCCTCCTCCACTGACCCTTTACAAGAGAGGTGTGGGAGTGTTGGGAAGTTTCTCCAGGAAAATACTCCCATGGTGAATGCAGTGGACTCCTAAATTTAAGAATAGTAGAAGGACCCTTGGAAGTCCTCAAATCTGATTTTCCTTTGGTAATCTGCCCCTGCTTATATCTTCTGGTTCTTATGGAAAACCCAAAATGCCAGAATTATTGAAGGAAAGCTCTACACTCCTGAACAGGTTTGAAGGGCAATAAAATCAGCTTTGGTTGAATCCATCAAAGTGTCCCTGGATAAAATACACATAGAACCAAAGGAGACGGATCTTTTGAAGCCTTTAAACCTCCCCTTCAAAAGGAGTTACCATTCCTTGGGATCCCCCCACAGGGATCCGGATGGGTAAAGATAAATTTTGATGGGGCATCCAACAGCAATCCCAGAGTATCAAGGGTTGGCTGTGTATTCAGAGGTGATACAGGCTGAGTCGGTTTTCTAAGGACAAGCTCCAACAACTCATCCATGGCAGTCGGTTTGATTGAAGGTATTTCATTGGCTCTTAAGGAGACCATAAGAAAGCTATTTTGGAAGGAAACTCAAAACCATAGTAGCATAATTCGGCCGTGATGGCCTTTTGTGTACAGAAATTCCAAACAATTTGAAACCCGTCAAATATTCGACGTAGGTATAATACGAATGCAGGCTCCTACTAACCAAAGACTAAATTTTGAAAAACAAATTTGAATTATTTAAACACTATAAAATATATATATCATTCAATTTCATACTCCGTAAATCGTTCAATCATTCATTTCAGAGTTAGTTGTACGTAATGGTAAATAATTCTTTACTTTCCAGCTTTGTTTTTTAAATATTAATTTTGGTTGTAAATATTATCTCTGAAAAGAAATGAATGATTTGTTTGCATTTAATATTTTAAGGTTAATATTCAATATTTTATTAAAAATATTATAAAAGTTTAACTTATATGGTTTATTGGATTAATGGTTTATTATATAGATGTGGATGTAAATTTATAAAGTATATTGGCGTATATTTGATTAAAAGTATTATATATAAGAAGGCTACTTCCGTATTTTATCCGTACCAAATCATATTCATATCCGTATGATTAAAGAAAGTGCAGCTGCGAGACCCATTCTCATGGAGGATGGTACCCTAGTCATTTAACCAAGGCAGAGTAAGACCCTAGAAGGTACCCTAGGCCCCCCAGTAGTCTCCTGGGGTTCTTGGTCTAGGACCAAGCAGGTTGATGCCATGGCAAAGTACCTAACATATGGTTAAGGCCCCTATATGTCTCTAAGGTTCCTGGTCTAGGACTAGGCAGTTTCTTGGTCTGGGACTAGGTAGTTTCTTGGTCTGGGACCAAACAGATCCTGCAAGTTGAGGCAGAGACATTCCTGGTCTGGGACCAAGCCGTTCCCGCAAGTACATTCCTGGTCAGTTAACCAGGTGGATCTTGGTCAAGTTGACCAAGATGATGATGTGTGATGGCATCTCTCCTATTCGGTCAATGCTAGGTTGTTTCTCAAGGGACTGGCCACCCCTTGATGATGTCACTAGCACCTAACCCTTAGGACTAATATTGAGGACCAAAGGATCACATCATCCAATTTGGATTTTCTCCTTATACAATGATGATAAAAAAGTATGGAACACACATGACAATATACCTTGAGAGAGAAAAGATTAAATTTCTTGGTCTTGTTGGTCTTGTAGGTAAAAGGGGTTGTCTCCCCACCTTTATGGTACACCTTGATCTTGTGGGTATGGGGATTGCCTTACCACCTTGTTGTGACCCCTCTTATTGACTTGTGGTCTTATTTCTCCCTATTGGTCCTAGCACCCATCTTGACCCTTTTTGCTATGATGACTTAAATTTATTGTTTTTATTTTGTAAGACCATTTGACCATTGGTACCCTATCTTAAGTCAACTTAAATTTATTGTTTTTATTTTGTACGACCATTTGACCATTGGTACACTATCCTAAGTCAACTTAACTTTATTGTTTTTATTTTGTATGACTATTGTACCTATCCTAAGTTCACTTAAGCTTTATTTTATGTTTTTGATTGGTAAACCTCCTAAAATCTAGGAGTAGCTTTATTTTATGTTTTTAATTGGTAAACCTCCTAAAATCTATGAGCAGTTGAGTGACCTTTCTAGAAGGCTTGTCAAGATTATAAATTAAGTTCACTTCTCCATTTCTAGGGAGTGTCTTGACATGGATGAAGTTCAGATCTGATCCTTGTTGGTTTGTGCTTGACGCCTAGGGTTACTGTTGCCTTGAGTGGATTGTTTGGGTTCTTGTTGCTTGTATCTTAATGTGTTAGCAGGTTGTGACTGTGTTTGACTCTTCCTAGCAGACCGTGACTGTTTTGGAGCCCTTGTGGGTTGGGCATGACTGTGTTGGCCTCTTCTTTGGCCCCAACCCTCGCTGCTGGTCACCATTGACATCAGCAGCATTCAGTAGGTCACGGGCAGCAGATAACAGGTTTCAGGCAGCAGCAATAGGGCTGCTACAGGTGGTTAGGGTTAGCAGCAGGAGGCTGCTACAAGACTCAGCAGCAGCTCACCCTTCACATGGCAACAGCATATGGTGGCAGCAGTAAGCCGGCCAGGGCTTCCTTGATTTTGGAAAATGTTTACACATTCAACTCAGAATTCTGAGATCAAATTTTCTTCTTTCATGTACAAACTCAGTCATCTCATTTAGAGGATGAATTACTAATGCTTTGGGTTTTTTGTCCTTTAAAGGTTTCCCCCTGAAAAATCATGTGTTCAATTGTGTGATGCTTGGTTGACTACTGTACTTGTCTTATTGCTGTTTACTTTTCAAGTTCTATCTCTATTACAGTCTGCAATTTTAAGAATGTCATGCACATGTTAAAATTCAACAAAATCTAGATCATGGAATTGGATACTTGTGTCTTTCATGCATATCAGGATCCAAATCTTGCTTATATACAGAAATCGTGGAGGGGGTGCGCTTTATATAAAGAACAAAAGCAGTCTGGCCCTTCGCATCATCTTTCAATTCCTTCCAATCATGCTCTTGATTCTTCTTTCCCTTTAGAATATGGGTGATCAACGTGGCTCTTACGCTGAGTCTGAGCCGAATCCAATCTTGGAGAGGCTGGAAGAAAAGATTCGGAATATTGCAGTACGATGTGCATCGACACAGAAATAATTAATCATTCTAGACAAGTGATCTTGCATAAGTAGGAAGAGACTTGGATCCTGGAATTCCAGTGGTAGTGGAGAAGCCAGATCCCAAGACTTGAGGCAGGCCTTTGGCTCCTGATAACTACAACCTTGTGATCTGAAATATGTTTTGATTACTGGACTTATTTCCTAAAGGATGGTAATTAGTAGCTAATCTTGCACTTCTGTTTTCATTGTGATCTAAACCTGGGAGTATCAGGAAGGCCATGTATAGCATCCTCTCCCCAATTATTTTTATTATGTATATCAGTAAGTAAATGAGTAATGACACTACATACCTTGTAGTCCTCTAGTAGATAGCTTTGGTCGTAGCTTTCAGGTTGTTGGATATCTTGCAATCCTGACTCAAACTAAAAGTTATGAAGCTCTAGACTATTATGTATCTATGTCTAGTTTCAGACTTCTTTTAACATAAATATCCCTTTTTAACCAAAAAAAATCCAATTAATATTTCTCTTGTTGTATCTTAGCTCTCATTAAAAGTGTGGCAGGAAATAGAAAAAAGCTGACACATACCTCTTGAATATCTCCAACATAAATACGATCACCATAAGTGTGAATAGACACAATCGTATTGGGAAAGAGCTTATTCTCACATTTCCGCAGCAATTTCCTTTTGCCTAGGTCATATATTCTCAGCACCTGTCCAATTCCAACTAAGAGGCGGCCTTGGAATTGACATAATCCAAGAGGTACTCCATCAACTGGCGTTTTATGCAAAAGTTCCAGGGCTTTGCCATCATCCACAGACCTATAGATATGAATAAAACCTCCTGAACAATGCTTCTTTGGCCAAAATTCTAAATCCTTTGCAGTTCCAATGGCCACGAGAGTTCCATGTTCTTTGTCATGAAAAGTAACAGAGCAAATGCTAAATGCAGCTTCATTATCCTGCAGTGCTAAGAGGCATGTAGTTTCACCAGTTTTGGGATCTAAAACTCTAATGCAAGATCCCCACTTCTTTGACTCTGCTTTTGGATAACCGTACTGCTCATCAGGAAGAGGATCCTCCTTCTCTTCATCATCGCCATTCTGCTGCTCAAGTTCCATGTTCCCACTCTCCCCTAAACCAGCAGCTTCTAAACATTCTTTTTTTGCAGTTTCACGTTCTTCTGCAGTGAATGCACCCTGATCACTTTCAATAATGATCAAGGATTTCTGCTTGGGATGCAAAATGAACTTTCTTGGGGTATATCTAAGAGGCATTACAGTCTGATTGAATGTTTCTCCCAACCTTTCAATCGTAAAAACCCTAAGCGCATCCCCAGCAACTGCAACCACACCTTCAGCACACTGATCAGAAGAAAATGATGCTGCATATTCCAGAGTCTCATAAGAAAGCGGAGTTAAAAGAAAGTGCCCCTGATGAATATACCCCAGCCAAGGCCTGCTTGATAAACAAAGAGTTGCCCGACGGCCTCTAACTATAGCAGAAAAAAGTTTTGGTGCTCTTAAACCCAAGAACCTGGTCCGGGTGTCTGAAAGTTGACCATTTACCATATCTACCTCAGTTCTAAGAAGAACCCCATTCTGCAAACCAGCATTCAAAAACACACTTGCTGGATGATCAGCACCATCCTCCCCTCCAACGGAAGCCTGAACTTCAAGTAAGAGAAGAGATTCGGGGGGAGAAGATACAGCCTGCACACTCAAAATTTGCATACAATCATCAGGATCCAAAGATAATATGCGAATGGTGCTGTCATATGATCCTACAGCCAGGAATCTGGATCTTTGTCTGCCTTCAGGAACTGGAGCAATATCTAGACAAGCCACATCTCCAGGCATTTCACGCTTTTCCACCTCCATCAGTTGCCCTGTCATATCCATCTCAAAATAAATAAGCTCCCCCCCACTCAGAGCAATTATGACCTGCAATCTGTTGCAGCCCACTTTCACAATCGTCTTTTTCCCAGGGGTTTTCCATTCATTGATACGCCCATCTGCTCTTATATGCCGAATTCCATTGGGGTGGACCTGCATTAAGGAATCTTCTCCCAGAAGAGAAACAGCCAGTGAAGGAGTAGTATCAAGAAATCCACTGTCACTAACCTCTTCAACCGTTTCACCGATAGACAGCACCAAAGTGGCATTTGCAAAGGACACAACAATGTATGCATCAAATTCATCATTTATACTTTTCTTCACTGTCCAAACTGCACTAGGAATACCTGGTAATTGTGAAACAGCCATTTCAGTGACAGCAAGACCAGGCCTCAGTATCCGTAAGGAGGAGCGAGGTCCTCTCCCACAAAGAGCAAATATTTGTGGGGTTTCTTCCTCGAAGAGATTACTAACTTTCATGTCCATCACTGGCATAAGACTCTCTATATCATCAATCTTTACAAGGTTTTTCAGCCCCCTGGGCTGGAAAAACACTGGCTGAAATCCCTCTTCAGTTTCCATAAGAGTGGCGGAAGATGATTCAACATCTGCATCATCCCCAATGCCCTGGAACTGGTAGAGCGCATGATTCCCAAATTCTGAGGCAGCGAAGAGGAAACCTGACTTGAGAACACACATTGCCGATGTTACAGGAATTGTATCAAAATACTTGATCTTCAGTTCAGTCACCTGCGAGGGAAAAAAATGACAATTCATTTTAAGTATAGTACTTGCAGGCTATAATTTTGACGGAAATGGAAGATTGAGTATTTGGTGATAAATAATTACACTACAGCGTCCCTGCTTACCCGATCATTCTCGTGCTCTAAAGTAACTTTGAAGATGTCCCCATACTCAGTTTGCAACAAGAAAAAGAACATGGCCTTCTGTCTATGGGTTGCAGTAGAGACTATCAAGACGCCTCGCTCAGCCGGTAAATCTGCTCTGCGTGGAATGACTGCACGAACATCTGGATGGCCCTGGTTCTTATAAATCACAAAATTCTCAGCGCACACAAGAACGCCACTGGGACCATCTCCACCTCCTGGCACCGTTACCAGCAAATTCGCACCATTGTCGATAGGCCCAGACCACTTGCGCGCAACATGGTTAAGGCCAAGATCGAGTTCGTAAAAGGTAAGATGCTTCTGTGCTTCATTCGCTGCTTGACCAGTGGAATCCTGGTCAGCTTCGGAATAATCAAGCTCTATTGCAGCAAAAACAGGGTTATCGAAACCACAATCAACCCCTGCTATTGAATACACTATCGTGTGAGACTTGTGGGCTTCCAACGGAGATGAAATGGTGAGCCTGGCAACATTGTCTCGGTTGAGAACATAAACAAGTTTCTGCTTCTCGCAAGCCCCAATCATCACGGCTCGGCCCTTGGGATCCACTGCCAAATACTGCCCTGGGACTATTCTCCTGCAAGAATAAAAATCAAACGTAAATTTCCTATCATAAACATATAGTGTTGCTATCCTTTCAAAATACCAAAAGGCTGTGCCCTACCTGCATCCTGACTTGCCGAATGTCTCCTGATGAACCTTCTCGAACATGTTCTTCTCTTTGTTGTATTCGAGTATGACAATCCGTCCGGAATCAGAGCCGACCACAATGTAATCCTTCTGCGACCCCGTTAGCCTGAATTGCACCAGAGAACGGACGGCTCCGAAAACTTCGACAGAAAGAATGGTCTGAAGTTTTCCATTATCATCCGGCCGTAACAAGTCCAGCACTTTACCTCTGGCTACGACGATTTCCTGAGTTTTTCCGCCCAAAAAGTTCCCATAAGTTGCACAGACCACGCCCGTGGCCTGTTGCAGAGTTAAACTATAGAGAAACATTGCTCGGCTCCAGCTCTCAACTGCTCAACGGGTGGAGTCTTCAACTATATTCCGGCTGTAAGGACTGAGAGCCAAATTCCGAATCACTTCCTGCATTAAAGGTATAACTTTAGTCTGGTGCCAAAAGTTTAAACCCTCGAACTAGGGTTCAGATGCAACCGTCTTAACTAACAAGACAGTTTGAGGGTTCAATTCAAGGTTTATCGCAGACATAAGAAGAGGGATAAAGAAACATACGAAAAATATTCCAGAAATATTTATATTTGATTTTATCGAAATTTTGAAAAAATATGGGAGGCGGTGTTTAACCAGCAGACGCTATGTGAGGCGTATTTTAAGGAGAATTATTTTTAAATTGTTTTTTTATTTTAT
>LPNX010906937.1:0-17193 GCA_001517045.1 Pseudotsuga menziesii | reverse complement strand
AGATTAAATTAAGAATAACATAACATGTTTAACTTTTAGTTTTATTATTTCTTATTTTAATAATGTTAAATTTCTTTAAGTTAGCAATAAATTAAAAATATTTTTATTATTTTAATTTAAAATTACTTTGATTTCTTATAGATGAATGTATTTTATTCAATAATCTTTTATAGTAATTATTTTTATAATTGCTAAGAGAATTTAAAAAATGATAAAAATCAAGTTTTCATTGATTGTGTAAATTAAAGATATTATATTTGATGGCTTTCTAATTGAAAACTTTTTCTTTTTTTAGTGTAATAGGATATTAGCTAAATTGTAATAGGAAAAATATTTAGTTAATATCTATTTAAATTAATTTGACTTGTTCAATATGGGTAAAGTTCCATTTTTTCTTAAATCATTAACCTAAAATAACTTTAACCACTAATATATGAACCTCTTTATCATTGACACCTTCTAACCATCAATTAGTAACACAGAAACCCATTAATCATTGAGCAACAAACCCACTAGCAACCCATTAATCATTGAGCAACCAACCCACCAGCACTAGTATGCCTTCGATCACTAATCCATCATTTCTCTAACTACTATGGTTGACTATGATTATAGTCAAACATAATAAACCCATACATCCTTTAACCATTTTCCAACCAATTTCTTATAAAACAAAATAATTTATCTTAATAAATTACTTTAAGAATTTATACATTTTTTAGGAGATGGGTATTAAGTAGCTTTGTTGTTAATTTCACTTGTTAAATATATTGATAAATTTTATATTCATGAAAGTCTCATTGATGTTTACCTATTAACTCTTCTTACAAATATTTACAATAATAAATAAACAACAAAACTAATATCATAAATATTTTCTTTTCAATAAGCATATATCATATCTCAATTATAAACATAAGTTTAAGGCAGGGACTAGCTGCTTTGCAGCTATTTTCCTTGTTTAATCAGTATAAATTCATGACCTATTTTATGGAGCATTATTTTTAAATTTGTTTTTTATTTTATTTAATTAGTATAAATTTATCTTAAACATAGATTTATTAAATATACACCTATTTTATTTTATGGAGCATTATTTTTAAATTTGTTTTTTATTTTATTTAATTAGTATAAATTTATCTTAAACATAGATTTATTAAATATATAGATATCTAATTTTTTGATGTGTTATTTTTTTGCAAGAGAATTAGATGATTATAGAAAAGGAAGGGGCTTGCAGTGGATATTTGGGAGATGTTATTAGGTAACTTTATGTAACATGACATTATCAAAATAAAAAAGTAATTGAAAAAATTCATATTAACTTACAAAATGAAAAAATGAAAAAAATCATGTTAACTTACAAAATAAAAAATTAAAACCAAAAGAAAAGCAATTAAAAACTTCTATGTCCTATAAAATAAAAAATTAAAACCATCTAGATCCATTTAAAACCTATTGTTTGATAAACCTAGTACTTATCAACCACTGAAAGGATCAAATTTCTTGAGATGTAAATTTTTCTCAACATGTAAAAACTTAAGGTTAAAAAGAAAAATCACCTCAAGAAATTGGATCCCTCTTTATGTTAGTTAAATTTTAAACTCAATAATTTTGATCCCTTTTGATGTTTGATAGATTTGGGTTTAAGTTTTATTTTTTTATTTTATAAACTTACATTGATTGTTTAAATCATTTTTCATCATTTTTTATTTTATGAGCCAACTTAATTTTTTATTTTTGGTAATGTAACGTTACCTTACTTTATGTGACAACATCTTCTCCATACTAAGTAAAGCACCCTCTACATCTCACATTATTGTTGATAATCTAATTATACTTGAAATTAAAAGTGTTTTGATATTTCTTAAAATTGTTCGTACATAGTTAAGTACATTTTATATTGAAAGCTTCTTTTTAAAGGAGTAGTATTAAAGTTGTTCATTGTTGATACTCTTACTATTACATTCAAGGTGTTTATTTAAGAAGTGGCACTTATCAAAATGATTAGTTATTTTTAACGCAGTTGTTTTCAAAAAGAAATCAATTTTTATCTTTCTCATGATTTGTTGGACTTTATAATGTGTCTTTAATACAATGTTTACTCAATAGCCATATTTATGGCCCAACTCTATAGTCTATACAACCCTCTATAGGGTGCGTGTGGGAAAAACTCCCTTCCATTCCCTAGTTTTACGATTGAAACCCCTTGTTTTGTTACACCATTTTGGTGTATCTTACTATGCACTTAAATTTTCTTATATGGATTAAATAAACCATGTTTAGTTTGTATATATATTATAAAAATAAATAAATATTTTTATATAGATTAAATCAACTATGTTTAGTTTTAAATTTTCTTATATGGATTAAATAAACCATGTTTAGTTTGTATATATATTATAAAAATAAATAAATATTTTTATATAGATTAAATCAACTATGTTTAGTTTGTATATATTATAAAAATAATTACACAAACTCTATGTTTAGTTTGTATATATTATAAAAATAATTATACAAACTGTTGGACTTTTTGGAAGAAATAGTTGGTGGTAAATCAAGAAGCATTCACCATTTAATAACTCTATCTAATCATCAACGTTGCAAGGTTTAATTATCATCTTTTTTTATATTTTCAACTACCTATAAAATACAATAATATGGCAAAGTTCACTCACTAGTATTTTGATTCCATATTCAACGTTGCACTAGAAAGCAAAGGAGAGTAGTTCCAATAATGGTTGCATTGAATGTTAAGTTGTCGCATAGTTGAATTGTCGAGTTGGAAATCTTGGGCAAGGGGCATCACTTCTCTAATGAATAAATGACAATTTACACCATCGCCACTAAAATTGTAGTCGTGGGCTACTTTACACCCTCATAAAATCACGTAATAGCATCATAACAAAGATGAACCTATAAGCTCTGAGGGGTAGCTCAATTGGTTTGTGCTTCCAAGTCCAAGCCCAAAGTAGATGAGGTTGGAGGTTCAATTCTTTGGGTCCTTTGAGGTTAGGCTCCCCAATCTATAGCCGATAGGGTGAGGCCTATTCTAGTGGTCCCCCTGAGAATTATTACTGTGGACTTAGCAAGCCCTCTATTTTTTGGGGTTGTGAATCACATGAAAATAAAAAACAAAAAACAAAGATAAACCTATAAATATCATAACTAAATGTGGTTGCATCATGTTATGTTTGTGTGTGTTATATGGTTTGCAAAGTACTGAGAGGTTTACACAGTTGAGCAGCATTAGGGTTTTGTTTGTTATTTCTATACAATTGAATGCGACTTCACTAGAATCAAAGTGTGTTCTACCAAATATGTAGTATCTATCCTTTTAAGCAATCACCAATGTTAGAACATCATACCACCTAGTACCATAGTCACATACCACCTAGGACCATAGTCTCATTCGTTTTCACCTATGTTGCTTAGTCCAAACATTGGTTATGTTGGCTTCCTAAGGTAATTGTGGGTTTTGGACCATTAATTACACCCAGCGTCCACATTTTGATCATTCAGGAGCATGAGCACCCACATTTTGATCATTCGGGAGCATGAGCGCCCTCATTAATGACAGTTTGGTCTCTTTGTTTGACCAGAGGTGCCCATGCATTGTATTTGAGTGTTTTTGGCTATTTTGGACCATTAAATTATGCCTAGAGCCACTCCCACTCACACATGCACTCCAGCACACCTAGCATACCCTTATTTATGACCAAGCATGCTTCCCTAACTTTCACATGCCCATTCATGATCATTTAAGGTGGTTTGGGAACTTATTGGTCCACCTAGGGGAGTTTGAGGTCCAATCTAAGCCTGCCACATGTATGCCACCAATTTGCCTCCAAAGGCTAACGATTTTCTCCAATTCTTATATAATCATGTTCCAAACATGTTTGCATGTTGGACTGTAATAAACAACTCAGTTGTTTGCACCATTTATATGTGTTAATATCATTGTTTCAGCATACGCTTTGTCAAATTCTTTTGTTGTGAGGATTCTCTTAGCTTATAGATCTTGTTGTGAATCAGAATTTCACATGGTATTAGAGCTCTTTGGAGTTGCAAGTCAAATTCAGAGAGTTAATAGGGTTTGAATTGGTATCTAGGGTTTCCTCCATTAGATTTGAGAGTTTGCATTGTAGGTTGTTCAAGTGTTCTTTGTCACTCAGTGCACAATAGTGAATGGACAAGGCTCATGTTACCTTGCTCACTCCATTCAATTATTTTGAATGGAAGGTCGAGATGGTGATCCAGTTGAGATCGAAAGGTCTCTACAGAGTTACCATGGGGATAAAAAATGAATCGAACTCAACTGTTGAGAAGTCTAAGTATTTCAACAGATTGGATGAAGCATTTGGGATGCTTTGTCTCAGTATTTTGAGGGATTTATTATTTCATGTAGATAGTCTTACAACACCCAATGAAGTGTGGCTCAAGCTCGAGTCATTGTTTGGGATGATTGATGAGTTGAGAGGACACCAACTTGAAAATGAGTTGATCACTTTAAATCCAACTCACTTTGAGACTATCTAGGATTTCTTCACCAAGTTTAAATCCTTGGTACTTCAACTAAAATAATGCGGCATCGAAAAGAAGGAAGAGCGGTTGATTTTGTCCATTCTATCCAAACTGGGTCTTAAATACTCAATATTTGTATCTACATTCCATGCTACAAAGCTTGTTGTTTGAAATTGGAGAATGCCCTCCTTGGATGTATTCATAGATTCTCTCACCCAAGAGCAAGATAAGCTTGTGCAAATGTGGAATTTGAGTTCTTTAAAGGACCATGTGCTTGCTGCTCATGGAGCTACGAATTTCAGAAATGTTAAAGCCAAAGGAAAGCAAAGAATGAAGGAGAAGAAGCATTCAGATGAAGAAAGCTCAAGTTCTACCGATGAGGATTCGAAGGCCAAGAGGATGAAGAGCAAGAGAGAGAAACCCAAGTGTGGTTATTGTAGAGGTTCTCATCATTAGAAATCTTGTTTTAGAAAGAAGTTGGAAATCATGATCAAGTTGCTTGAAGAAAGTAATATTAATGTTCCAGATTTTGCAAGAAAAGAAGAAGGCAAGCTCTCTTTGGAACAAGAAGATGGTAAGCGTTTGTATGCTTTGGGTGCTAGGGTCAAGCCTCTTTCTCATGTATCTATTTTTTATGTTTTTTGTTTATGATCCACATTTTGATATATCAGATTTTGAAACCTCCATCCCTTCCTTGGAAGAAACCCCAAACATTACACCAAAGTTTCCTCCCAATGCTAGTCATTTTTCACTAGTTTCTTACTTGTCTTCTGAAAGCTCTTTCCCACTCCATTCAGATCCTTCCTATTATGATTTGGAAGGTAATATGTAGACTGATATGCAGGTTATGACAACCTTAAACCCATTTTTCCAACTATTTGATACCCAAAAGACCTTACAACCCCCAAGCTCTCCAGTTGGAAAAATTCACAATTGCATTGTTTCCAATATTGTATCACTTGTCTATGTTGCTTGTATGTCTTGCATATCATTCGTTGGTTGGAAAACCATGTCATTGGCCCTCATGGGACGGTTGTTCCACATGTTTAGACCTGATCTCACAACCTATGATTCAAATTTCAAGTCTCCACACCATCCAAGTTCACTCAAGTGTTAGTGTAATCTAGTTGCCCACTCCTTTCCTATTATGGACCCATTCGCTCATGGAGACACTATACCTCTGATATTTTCTGCTCTATATTACTTTTATTTTGATATTTAAGAGCCTTATGAGCTTGGCTAAATAGTTATGAAGGTGTTTCATCAGTTTGGGAAGAAGATACATGGTTTAATTCAAGATATGGAAGCTACACAAGAAGTTGATTTTGTGGAGTCTTTTGATGCTCTTTGGGAAGGAGTTTGCAAAGATATATTTTCCATTATTTATTATGCTTTCAAATCAGAGTATGTTTGCAGCAAAAGGCATTCTTATGATGCTCTTCCATCATCAGATGATGATTTGCAAGGGGCCTCTCCACATGTTCTTTGTCTACAACATATTGATGCATTGACGCTTGATCTTAGCATCCACAACATCTTCACCAAGTATCTCACCAAGACGTTGTTCATTCAGCTCATTCAAGTGAAGAAGAATACCTATTGAAGACATTTTGATCATCTCTATGCCATGTCCATTCTTGAGGTTGGATTTTCCCCATGAGGTTTTGCCTCTTTCCTCATTTTTATGTGGACAACTAAATTTTTGTAAGAGGTGACTTGAGCCTTAGTGTCATTGGTGCCAATCCCATTGGTGTTATTGGTGCCAAAACCTACTTTTTAGGAACCCTCTCTAAGTGCCACCAGTAGTCGTCTTCAGTTGTTTGTAGTGGGTAGTCATTCATGTTCAATTATGCTATGATTGCCACTAGTTAGTTCACTGCTAGACACCCTAGCACCAATTTGCATGGTTTAAGGGAGTGAGGTGCCTTTTTTCCACCTACCTCATCAGTTAACTGATTGTGAACTAAATTAGTTGTTCAGAGTTAAACTAGTGAGCTCCAGCTGTGATTTTTCCCACATTGAGTTAGCACATCAGTTAGTTTGAGTTGGTGAATTTGAATCTTATCCACATTATTTGAATTCTCCTTATTGTATTACTATTGTATTACTAAGATGTTAATGAAGATTAATGTAATGATATTCTGTCCAATTCTTGTCCGATTTGTGTGGAATTTTTGTCATGAATCCTTTATTCAATTTACATTGATTTGTCAATTCCACTGCATCCTTCTTTTCAGATTGCTTTCATTCAGGCTTATAGATCTATGGTTCATGAAATTTAACATGGTATCAAAACCTATGTTCAGGCTAACAACAAACCTCATAAACCTCCATGCTTGCACTAGAAGCAGTTGAGTTTCCACATAATTCCTGGATTCATTGCATTTCTCCCTCTGGATTTCGTCCATAGAAGTCTATCCAAGTGTGATGGACTCAGAAAAGAGTGCTCATGTCGAGGTGGAGAGGTTTGAACTAACAATGTTTGTGAATTGAAGTGTTTTGTAGTGATTTTTTGCGGGTACATTTATAGTTTATTGAAGAATTGTTTATCAATATACCAGTGAAATGGAGAATTCAACTGCTCTATCTCCCAGGATCCTTACACCCTTCAATTACATTGATTGGAGGGAAGATATGCAAATTGCCTTGCGCAACAAAGGCATGTATAGGATGACAATGGGAAGAGAAGTCAAACCCCAGTAGTATATTGAGAAATCTAAGCTTTTGAATAAGCTAGATGAATCCTTCAGCTTCATGTGCATCCACAACTCTAGGGAGTTGTTGTTCCACCTTGAGGGACTCAGAACTCCAAAGGAAGTATGGGACAAGGTCGAATCGTTGTTTTGCAAATAAGATGAGCTAAGGTGCCATATCCTGGAGAATGAGTTGTTTGCACTCTAGCCCAGCAACTTCGAGATAATTCAACAATTCTTCTTGAAATACAAAGCCCTAGTCTTGCAATGCAAGCAATGTGGGATTGAGAAGAAGGATGAGCAGCTTGTGCTCTCAATTCTGAGAAAGCTTGGAACATAGTTTTTAGTTTTTGTATCTACTTTGCGCTATGGAAGGATATCCATCCAAAATTGGAAAATTCCATCTCTATATGCATTTGCATAAACATTAATCCAAGAACAAGACAAATTGATTCATATGGGAGTGCTCAAAGCATCCAAGAATCACACCTTCTTAGTTGGATACTCTTGGAATGCGCAAGAAAAAGGGAAGAAAAGAGGGGGAGAGAATAAGAATATTGATTCAAAGCCCAAGGAGAAGCATAACCTTTCTAATGGAGCCTCTGGTTCCAAGAAGAATAATAACAAGAAGTTTGAAAAAGCTAAATGCTCTTACTGCATGAGAGGATTTCATCCAAAAAGCTAGTGTATGAAGAAGACCATTGACCAAATGTCTAAGCTCCTTGAACATAACAACATTGCTCTTCCTTAAGGTGCAAAGAAGTCTGAAGCTAGAAACCAGACTGAAGAACATGAGAGGTGTCATGCTTTGAAAGTAGGCTTCACTCACTCAAAGGCCTATTTGATTGATTCAGGATCATCCAACCACATGGTTACTTCCAAATAATCCTTCACTTCTCTAGATCTCTCTATAGGACCAAGCATCCATATGGGAGATGATTCTCAGATCCTAGTTGTTAGGAAAGGTTCCAAAATGTGCTCTATTTTCCCTCCCTGGTAGTAAACATGTTGTATGTTTACTAGATGACACATACAGGCTCTCCCAAGAGAATCACATTTGATTCTAACTCAGTTGAGATTTATGAAATCTCTACTGGAAATATGATAGCGAAAGGAGTTGTTAATCATGCCTACAAGGCATATGAGTTTTCTCACTTTCTTCCTACATCATATCTGAGTGCCTTATTGACTCATTCCAATAACACAAGCAAGTTGTGGCATGAAATATTTTACCACTTGAACTTCAAATACCTCCAGCAGTTTCATATTGACAAGATGGTTGAGGGCCTGCCTCTCATCAAAAATTCTGAAGGAGTGTGCACTGGTTGCTTGATAGGTAAGCATCTGGAGAAAAGATATGAGGTTGGGAATTCAACAAGACCTGCCTCCACATTAGATCTAATACACAGTGATGTATCTAGACCGCTGCCTACAAAATCTATGAATGGATCTATATATTTTCTGACCTTCATTGATGATTGTTCAAGGTATTGTTGGGTATACTTTCTGAAGCAAAAGTCTGAGGTATTTGAGACCTTCAAAGTCTTCAAGGCCTTAGTTGAGAACACACTCGAAAAGGAGATCAAAGCACTGATATTTGACAATGGAGGTGTGTATGTGAAAGGATACTTCCAGTAGCTATGCGCATCAAAAGGGATTCAAATACAACACTCATCCCCATACACATCACATCAGAAAGAGATGGCAATATGCCTTCTAGAAGTAAGAAACATTTCTCCTTATCTATGGGCTGAGGTAGTCAACTGTGCTTTGTATATCCAAAATAGGGTGACTCACAAATCAGTGATTGGATTGGGGCTACACCTTTCGAAGCACTGATGGGACATAAGCCCAATGTCTCACACCTAAGAGTTTTTTGCTCCAAAACTTGGGCCAGAATCCCTACAGAAAAGCGAAAATCCTTCCAATCCCAGAGTGGTGAATGCATACTGCTGGTATATGTTGATGATGCTAAGGCATACAAGTTGATGGATCGTGTAACCAGGAAGTGCTTCATAGAGCGCAATGTGCAATTTGAAGAAGATCAGATGCCTGATCCACAACAAGCCGAAGCAGAAGAAGGTATAAACTCTCTTTCATTTCTATTTGCAGATGATGGCGTGTTGTCTAATGTTTCATATTCAGAAGATGAGGAACAAGATTAGCATGATCTTGATATTGAGATTGAACCTCAAGAGAATCTAGATCCAGATCCAACACCTATTCCAAATCAGAGGCCTAAATGGGCCCAAAAGCTCATTGAAGCAGCTGGGAATGTTGTTGGGGATCCATATGACAGAAGAAGAACAAGGTCTCAGTATCAAAATGAACATGTTGCACTCTCCCATTTAGTTTCACTTCCTTTAGAGAGGTGCAACAAGCTCCCAGAGAGATATTACATGATGGTAAGGATTGATCAACAATTATGCTCATTGAAGAACAAATTGGATCATGTCACTCTTCCTCCAGAAAGAAGAGACAAAGGAAACATTCACTATCTTATCAAACATTGGATTGGAAGAAGATGGAAAAGTTCACATGCACAGTCCTAGGATACTAGTGCACACAAGAACCAACATTATGCATTACTGCTCCACAGAGTTGCAGATTGCATCAATTTTTTCACAAGTGTTTGCTCAAGAAGAAATTTTGTCTCTCAAGTATGGAAGCTTGTTTCCTGATTTCCTGCTTATTTTGAGGCGGGGGGGGGGGGGGGGGGGGGTTCCCATGAGGTTCTCCCCATTTCCTTGTTTATTAAGTAATATTTTTATTCCATTTATATTGTATGGGTGACTTTTGGCCTAGTTACCAGGGCCTAAGTTTTCTGAAGTTAGGATTAAGAGGGGGTGTTAGGATCAATTAATCCTCCCTTTACCCAACATAGTCTATTTGTTCATTTTGCCTATCTTAGGAGGTCATTATCACTTTACTAGATTTTGGTGCCATTGGTGCCATTGGTGTCATTAGTGCCAATCCCTACATTTTAGGAACCCTCTCTGAGTGCCACCAGCAGTCACCTTCAGTTGTATGTGGTAGGTAGTCACTCATGTTTAGTTATGCTCTAATTGTCACTAGTTAGTTCACTATCAGTCACCCTAGTGCCAGTTTGCATGGTTCAAGGGAGTGTGCCGCCTTTTGTTCACCTACTTCATCAGTTAATTATTGTGAATTGAATTAGTTGTCTGAAGTTAAACTAGTGAGCTCCAACTGTGGTTTTTCCCACACTTAGTTAGCACATCAGTCAGTTTGAGTTGGTGAATACGAATCTTATCCACAGTATTCGAATTCCCCTTATTGTATGACTATTGTATTACTGAGATGTTAATGAAGATTAATGTAATGATATTATGTCCAATTCTTGTCCGATTTGTGTGAAATTTTTGTCATGAATCCATTGTTCAGTTTACATTGATTTGTCAATGCCACTGCATCCTTCTTTTCAGATTGCTTGCATTTAGTCTTGTATATCTATGGTTCATGAAATTTAACATAATCAACCTACCAATTATGGATATATGAGCATATTTTGTTAAATGCAGTTACTTTTGGAATCATTAGCATGCACCGGGGCGTGATGTGAAAAGCTAAAGGTTTCACAATAGAGTTGTGGCCCATAAGAAACACAAGGGGCATACCGTTGCATTGGGGTGGGGAAGGAATAGGATTTCTAGAAGGTCTTTATATAAATCCATTTGATGCCATCCATGTATATATGCCATTTGCACTTTAGTGCACCCATTAATTATCTCAACACACACACACACACACACACACACACACACACACACACTATATATATATATATATGTATGTATGTATGTATGTATGTATGTATATTCCTTTTTTCCAAGGAAGAAAACACTTTATCCACACCGAATAAACATTTAGTGCCCTCTATGAGCATACATTAAGTTCATAAAAAATGCCCCACCTTCTCTCAAGTGATTATGGGCTACTCTTGTCATCAAAATATCCAATTGTCCATCTTGTTTGTTACTTTACAAGCTTACATATTGATTCACCAATTGATTGTTTGCAAATTCAGTCACCTCCATTAAACTTGGAGGGAGAGAAAGAGCCAATTTTGAGAGTTTATCTGCCTTAGTGTTCAACTCTCTATAAATATATTGGATGGTAACTAACTCGAATGCCACCGTTTGATCTCTTATTATTCTAAGCAAATGTTGAATATGCAGGGCATTGATCTGGATTTTCCCGTTGGCCCAATCTATTGTCATTTTAAATTCCCCAAAAATCTGTAAGTTCTGGACTTGCTTTTCCAAGGCCAATCTAAGGACTGTCCATAGGGCTACTAGTTCTTCTTTATTGTTTGTACCTTTTCCTGGAGCAAATTTTATCTCAAATCTTATAGCCTCATTCAAATATAAGATGCCACTAGCTCCTCCCAAAGGAGGTTCCCCTTGAATAGCTCCATCAAAGAATCCCCATGGTTTGTTTTTGTCTATTACCGGAGCTTTGAGGACTCTTGTTGGTTTTGGATTGTGAACTACTTGATGTTCCATCAGTTTCTGCAGTAGTAGATTGATCGTTATTTCTGTTGATGTCCAAATATTTTAAAGATAGCTCTGTCCCTTGTTTCCCAAATAGTAAAAACAAAAATTGCTGGAAGCGCTTCGTGGGAACGTACCCTTTCATTGCTCCACCAACTTTTGACTCTATGTTCAAGAGACTCGTCTTCCTCATTATTGGCTGCAGGATCCAGTTTGTAGCAGATTTGTTTCCACACTGAGCCTGCATAAGTGCAATTAAAAAAAAGGCGAGAGTTTGTTTTTGCTTCAGTTCTGCATAACAAGCAAAATCTGGGCCCAACAAAGGCTCGTTTGAGTAATGCTTCCCATGTTAAAAGTTTGTTATTCAATGCCAACCAAAATGTTAAAATGGCTTTAAGGGGAGCCTGGATTTTCCATATTCTTGACCACCACCAGCATTATGACTATTGTTGTTCCAAGTGCACCGTTGCCTCATATCCCAATTTCGCAGAGTATTTACCATCCTTCTGGTTCCACGTCCAGATAAGTTTATCTCTTTCCTCTCTTAAATGAATGAAATTATTTCCAAGATGACTGATATACCTATTCCATTCTACTTTTTGATTCTCCTTGAGCCCCAATTCCTGTGTTGTTTTCCAAGCTGCTCCTCTATGTTCTCATGTTTGCGTTCTTGCGTCTGCTAACAGTCTGACTCCTCTGTCTATTAGCTTTGTGATCAGAGGTTCTGATAATATAAAGTTTCACCTGATCCTACCCACGGATCGCGCCCAATTTGTATGCTCCTTCCATTTCCAATATGCCATGCCACCCAATTCCCTACTAAGGGAAATGTCAATGCAAAGGATTTCCAGCAGACAAACCCTCCTTTGTGTGTTTTGACAGGCTGCCTAAACCAATCCTCTATTGAGGAGTTAGGGAAATATTTTATTCTCATTGTTCTACCCCATAGTGACTCCAGATTCTCAATCATTATCCACACTGATTTGGCTGCTAATGCTTTGTTGAATAGATCAGGGTTTTTGATTCCCCAACCTCCTCTAGACTTAGGGAGTACAACTGTGGTCCATTTCACTAGTGGAATGCCTTTCGCTTTTTTGCTTGTGGACCATAAGAAGGAAAGACATTTTTTCCTTATCTTTGTAAGTATTCCTTTCAGAATGTAGGAAATAGAGGCCCAATACACAGGAATGCTCTCTAATACCACTTTTAAAAAGACTAAATGTCCTCCCCTTGATAAGAATCTGTTAGTCCACATCGAAATTCTACTATCAAGTTTTTTTATAAATCCAAGTCCAATCCTGAAAAGAGTAAACATTTTGTTTCAATTGAAACCCTAGATACTTAAACCCTTTTGATAGAGGAGCTGCTGAGATTGGCATTAACTCCTTGGCTTGTGTTATTATGTCCTCTTGAATGTTGTTATAGGATAATTTCAACTTCTCCATGTTGATTTCCATCCCTGTTGATTTCTAATAATCATCTAGGACCTTGACTAGATTTTCCAAATTGCCATAGGTGCCTTCTCCAAACATTAACACATCATCTACAAATAGGACACGTGTCAATTCAATTTGATTGGCTATTCTTACTCCCTTCATCATCCTTCCCTTCCTTGCGTTATGAATAGATCTATTGAGGGTTTCTGCTATCAACAGAAAGAGAAAAGGTGAAGAGGGCATCCTTGCCTCAGGCCTCTGGTTGGGAAAAAGAAATTGGAGGGGGATCCATTGATCGAGACCGCCAGGGAGGTCGACTTGGTGTACCCCATTATCCATTGCCAGACCATCTGCACCAGGAGAAGATACAAGAAAGTCCAACTCATTCTACCATAGGCTTTAGATACATCAACCTTTAGTGCAAAAGATGGTTGCTTTTCTTTTTTGATGGAATGCATAGCCTCCTATGGTAGTGACATCGCATAATGAATTTTCTTGTTAAACATAAAACCAAATTGTTCTTTTGTTATGGGTTTCAGTCTCTGTGATATTATTTTGGCTATGATTTGTAAATAATGTTACAACAAAAGATAGATCTAAAGTCCTCAAAGGTTTCTCGTCTCTGTTTCTTGGGTATAAGAGTGATAAAGGTGGCATTCATCGCTCCTAAGACCTTCCCTGTCCTTTGTGACTCTCTTACCACCTTCAGTATATATGTCTTCAGCGGATCATAAAAACCAAGGAATAAGTCCAAGGTAAACCCATATGGAGCAGGGATTTTACCTTTCTGGAAAGAGTGCAATATTTTATTGAGTTCCTCCTTAGAAACTTCCTCAAGTAGTTCCCGATTTATCTCTTCTGTGGTTAAATGGGGGAAAAGGTTAAGAACTCCTAATATTTCTTGGATAGGGCACCCTGGGGGGGCCAAAAATATTTTCTGGAAATGCCTTCCTGCTGCTCTTGCCTTTTCTTCAAAGTTATGAGTTGTTTCACCTTCTCCATCCTTAATTTCTAGGATTGTGTTAATGTTTTTCCTATATGAAGCATGGCGATGGAAAAATTTAGTATTATTATCCCCTGCCTCCAGCCATAATGCTCTGTTCTTTAATCTGCTCAGTTTCTCTTTGTTTTCTAGGATTTGACTTCTCTTTTTTCCTCATTCTTTAGCCACCGTAACTCCTATGTGGAGAATGTCCCTGTAGCGTTGGAGTCATACAGATTTTGAATTTTTTGTTCTGCCTCCTTAAGCTCCTCTTGTTGTGACTCTCTATATTCCCCCCCAACTCTTTCAAGAGTTTCTTGATGTTTGATAAGTTAGCCATCATTTGAAACATACAACATTTTGAGGACTGAACCTCTAAGGGTTTCCAGTTTCTCTTTATTAACTCCCTATAATCTTCATCCTCTAGCCACACTGGATTGAACTTAAAGGGAGGTGGAGGTTTCTCTTTAGGGATAGTGATTGAGAGTGTAATAAGCCAATGATTTGATAATCCCCCTATTTCCACTCCCGATTTAAACACCAAATGATCCAAGCATAATCCTTCTGAAATTAGAAATCTACCTAGTCTCTTGGAGATAGCTTGCTCTCCACCTCTATTATTTTTCCCGGTGGGTTCTAATCGAATCAGCTGAAGGTCTATTAGCTTTTAATGTTCAAATAAGGAGCTTAAAAAGTGAGTTAGGGCATATGGCCTTGGATTTTGCCCCTAAAATACTCTGGTAGTTAGGGTTAAGTTCAGGTCTCCTGCCAGTACCAGGTTTTCATGATCCAAAGCTCCTGCATTACTTAGGGTTTCCCAGTAATCCCTTTCTGTCATAAAAAGGGCCATATACATTAAGGAAGAAGAAATGAATTCCAGTTTCTGGGTCTTCCAGCTCCGTTCCAAGTGCATCCTTATATTTTGATTTGGCATGAAAAAATATTTATGGGATCCATGCGGTTATAAGCCCCCCTGAGTGTCCCTCAACGTCAACTGATTCCAGCTGCCATTCCTTTAGAGTGGTCCCCATGACCTCTTTTTCTCTTTGACCATCCGACATTGTCTCTTGAATTGCTATGATTTTAGATTTTTTCAGATCCAATATTCTTTAGAGAGCTATTAATTTGGAAACCCCTCCTATCCCCCACATATTGTAGGATAGCATCAAGAACCCCTATTAGGGGCTTTCTTCACTCTAAGATCTCGTCCTATTGCAGCTTGCTTTCCCTCCATAAAATCTCTTGCTGCTTGTACTTGTGCCTTGTTTAAGAAGGATTTCTGCGCTGCTGATGGTCTAGGTATGTGACTGTGGGCTAATCCTCCCGTCGAGCACGAACTGTCCTCTTGCCTATTCCTCGGTCGTAAGTCATAACCCTTACTATAACCCTAGCTAGTTTGTTTCGTTGTGGTTTGTACTTTCACTTCTTCCGTTAAACCGTTGGATGCACTGTCAATCCTATCATTTTCTATCCTAACGGTTTGGGACAGAGAAACAACAAGTAAGGGAATAGATGAAATAAAAATACCTTTGGTTGACGACGTCTCCCTGGGTCCATCCTTGTCGCCACCTTTCTAATTGTCATCCGTGATTGATATTAGCTCGAGCTTTTGTACTTAGGCCATTTCACTCCTACCTTATGCCACTTTTTCATTCGAACATCTGTCTTCCACTTCACAGACCGTGTTCTCATGCTCTTCCTTATCATTTGAGCATCCATTTTTCGCTTCGCAAATCATGTTCTCATGCTCTTCCTTATCATTTGAGCATCCATTTTTCGCTTCGCAGCTCATGTTCTCATGCTCTTCCTTATCATTTGAGCATCCAGTTTTCGCTTCGCAGCTCATGTTCTCATGCTCCTCATTAGTGGACTCGGGTCTCTCTGTCCTATTATTCTTTTTCACCCAGACTTTTTTATGTACTGGTCTTCGATCTCCTACCTTCATCGGGCAATTTTTTTTGGAGATTTTTGACTTGCTGACAGTTGAAGCATCTAAAAGGAAACTTCCAATAGTCTATTCATTGAATCCAAAAGCTCCCATTCATTTTGATAATTAACTCCTCAAATAACCCTTTTCTTACGTCCAGTTCAATTAGGATCCATGCACATCTTCTGTCAACCTTGTTTGCCGAATCTTCTTCCAAACTAATGAATTTACCGATTTTGTTTCCCATGGTTTCTAAAATATGTTGCGGCTAGAAAACCATTGGTAATCCTGGAAAGATTGCCCAAACTTATTGGATGTTATGTGGTTCCTTCTTGGCCTTGAAATCCACATGCCAATTCCTTAAAATAAGTCCTGAAGGACCCCAATTCCAGTTCTGTTTCAGTAGCAGGGTTATGTCCTCCTCCTTTGCAAGCTTGAAAAGGAACCACCCCTAGGTGAAACATGGAACTGAGGGGTGTAGCCCAGAATAGGGTTCTAATTCTTCTCCATCCACAATTTCAATGTTGATTTCCCTGTAATTTTGCGACAGAGCCTCCCAACCAGCGCTAAATTGAGATAGCTTAGAATCTATGCTATCAGGATATCCTTCCCTACGACGAGTTCAGGATGTTTTCCCTTTGGTTTCATTCCTCTGCTTTTTTGTTTCAATTTTTTTGAGGTTCCATCATTCCTCGCAAGGACTGTGTCACACCTACGCAGTTCACCACCCTTCGTTCCAGTCATTATTATTTTAAAAGGCGTGACGTCAACTCCGGTCATTTTAACCTCCTCCTCTGTGCAAAAAATTGTCCCGGATATATGTTTCGGTTCATAATCAACCATGTCGTTGTACGTCATGGTGTGTCACGTACTCTTTTGTTGCCTCTCAAACTTCGTAAAAAAAACGCCTAAAAAATTAAAACCTTCAAGTTAAAATTCCGTCACCACCTTTGCTTCTTTTACTCTTGAGGTGAGTCCTTCACACCTTCTGTCAAAACCCCAAATTTTCAAAAAAAATTAAACTTTTATAAATAGCGTAAACTCATATTATTGCAATAATTAAATATTGATTAGTTAATGCTATTAATTTTGTAACTGAATGATCTTTACTTTTGTT
>LPNX010906919.1:0-23123 GCA_001517045.1 Pseudotsuga menziesii | reverse complement strand
ATCTTCTACAATCTATTTTTCATGATATAACCATTGATCAACTTAACTTTTATTAGAAAATATAAATAATAGTAATATAAATAAATTATATTTCTATTCTAACGGATAATTGTCTTTTATCATTAAAATAATAAACTTAGCATAGTAACACTTAATATATAATAATTTTTCTTGTCACTTATAAAATGTTTCCAACCTTCTAATATATTACAACATGATACTCAACACATGCAATATTGCTTGCTATGTAGAGAATTAAAATTGTTATAGTAACAAACACATTTATATTATGTCATTAAATAGTTATTAAATGGGTCGTTCTAAAATATTGCCAACCTTCTACTAGTATATGAACTCAACACCAATAATGTACTAGTTACCATATCAAAGTATAATTCAATTGCTTAATCATAGTAACATATACAATATTAATGTCATTACATAAACTTAATCAACTTACCATTTGATACAAACTATTGATAATATTAATGGAAATTATGTAAGGAATCGAAGTCTAAGAATTTCATCATTTTGAAAGAATCAAAGTCTAAGATTTTCAACATTTTGATTTGTCACAGAGGATTAGAAAGGTGTAATTTAGGTGTTAACACAATCCCTCTCCCCTCATGTTGTAAAGGGTGCTAGCTCAATGGAAGAGCACCTGCATTACAAGCAGGACGATGATGGTTCAATTCCTCCGCACCCTAACATAAATTAATAGATGATTTAAAATATAACGATAATATAAATATTGTAAGGTATCTATATTTTCAATATAAATATGCTCTTTCAATTAAACATATTGTTCAAATACTTCATAAATAAATAATGAACACTTGCAATAATTAGTTCAATTGGTTTTCCCCTGTTCCTCTTCTATATGAAAAAAATCAAACTGTATTGCACTAATGCTTTTCTAGTTCATAATTGATTTTGATTGTTAAAATAATTAATATTAATAAACAAGGGATGATTCACTATCATCAATATCATTAAATAAATTTATAGGTAAGAAATTTCTCACGTTAATCTATTATTCATAAATCAAACATTCATCAACTTAGTTTTTAATACACTACCACCACCAACAATAATAATAAAAAATTATGTTGCTACTTTAATTCATAATTTATTTTAATCATTACAAGGGTAAAACTTAGACTTTAAAGTCATAAAATATTTTCTCGTTTTGATTATAAGTGGTGCCAACTTCCAAAAATAAAACAACATACTCAACAAAGACAAAAATAATAACTATGACAATATTTATAATTGGTGTAATAACAAATACAATGTTGGTATTATGTTATAAAATAATTTAATCAACTTAACATTTAATACAAACTATAAATAATCTTAATAGAAATTATGTAAAGATTCAAAGGCTATGACTTTTTTCATTTTGAAAGAACTCAATCTAGCGGAAGTTCTAAATTCTAGATCCACTAAATAATTACAAATTTAATGAAATATGTGTTTGAATCGAGGTGGTACTTCAATATGAGATCAAGTGTGATCTCTTGGTTTGGAAGGATAGAGTCCTACATGGCATTGAGTACAGCTGAGGCAAAAGATGTTGCCACTTGCTATTTGGGAGGTAGTATGTTTCTTTTAAAAACTACTATTTGATTTGCTCGATCTGACTTGCATTTTTGTATGATGCAGAGAGGAGCAGTGAAGCTCCAGTACGTGATCTAGATCGAGATCTCTCGAAAGAGGAAGTTCTAGCATAGTCAGTGAGATAGGTTGTCTGAGCATAAATCTTGGCAAAGCTCGTAGGTTGCTCATATGTAAATAGACATGTAGGTTTTCCTTGAATGTAATCGGTCCTGGCGAAGCTTGCAGGTTATCCTTGAACGTAATCATCCTTAATGTGATTCTCTGCTAGAAATGTCCAGAGCGAAGTTTGAGTACTTGAGGGAGAAGCTTGGTGTTCTCCAGATCGAGGTTCCCTCCAAGGGGAAATGATAAGTCCTAGGGCCATTTTGACATGGTGAGAGGATTAGGTTCCTTCCATGGTCAGATGTAAGGGCTGATCCATTCTGTCATGGTGAGAGGATTGGTTCCTTCCATGTCAGATGTGAGTGTTGAGCCATTCTGATGTGACTGTAGGATTGGTTCCTACATGATCAGATATAAATGCTTAATGTCATTCTTGGAATGGAGGCACCTGGTCAGTTACCAGGAATACTCATCTTGGTGTTGAGATGTCATTCTCTGGGAGAATGGAGGCACCTAGCCAGTTACTAGGAATCCTCAGTTTGGGACTGAGAGCCATTCTAGCGCGATGTGTTTACACATGGTCAAATGTAAGTGCAATGCCCTTCCGATACGGTGTGTTCTCACATGGTCGGATGTAAGTGCGGAGCCCTTATGATACGGTGTGTTCACACATGATCAGATGTAAGTGCATATCCCTTTCGATGTAGTGTTTTCATACATGGTTGGATGTAAGTGCAGAGCCCTTTTGATGCGGTGTGTTCACACATGGTTAGATATAAGTGTTGAGCCATTCTGGCGCAATGTGTTTACACATGGTCAAATGTGAGTGTTGGGCCTTTCTGACAAGATGAGGTCAGATGTGATTATTGGGCGTGCCTTTCTGACAAGATGAGGTCAAATGTAAGTGTTAGGTGGTCCATTCTGACTTAGGGTCAGATATAAGCGCTAAAGAAGACCTACATGGAGGCTAGGCCTAAAACCAGCATGAAAAGGGCTAGATCTGTAGAACTTCCTGTGACGAGAAGAATGAAGAGATAGGACCATTTGATTGAGATAGAAGAAGAAATAATGATGATGATGATCTAGTGATGATCCAACTTTGATGATGATCTAGATCAAGTAATGATCCAGAATTGATGATGATCCAGCAGTGACGATCCAGATCAAGTGATTATCTAGACTTGATGATGATCCAGTAGTGACGATCGAGATCAAGTGATGATCCAGACTTGATGATGATCCAGTAGTGACGATCTAGATCAAGTGATGATCCAGACTTGATGATGATTCAACAGTGACGATCCATATCAAGAGATGATCTAGACTTGATGATGATCCCGCGGTGATGATCCAGATCAAGTGATGATCCAAACTTGATGATGATCTAGCAGTGATGATCCATATCAAGTGATGATCCAGAAGTGATGATCCAGACTCGATGATGATCCAGTGATGATCTAGACTTGATGAAGATGACTTGACAATGAATATGAATTGACGATGAATATGACTTGGCAATGAAGATGACTTGAATATGAAGATGACTTGAAGACGAAGATGACTTGATGATGATGAACCAGATGATACAGAGCAGAAGATTTGTGCTGATAAATTGTGTTGAGAGAATACCTTCCTAGTTAAGAGGGAGTGTTGATGTATTTGTAACTTCGGAATGTATTCAGTTGTATATCTTATGTATTGTACCCCAATGTTTATTTCGGGAAGTATCTGTAATGTAATTGAGTCATGTCATGCCCCGATGTTTTGATCGGGAGATTCAATAATGTAAGCAAGTCATGTAAAGTCATTGAGGTTAACCCTCCATTATAGGTCAGGGCAATAGTCCCCACATTTGTGTCAAGGTTAACCCTCCTTGTTGATTGGAGGGAAAAGTCCCCACAGTTGTGGGGCACTAGGGTTATTAGATTCTCCTAGAGATGTCAGCTCTAGTAAGTAATTGTTAAGTGGGGCCGACATGTTAAAGTGGACATTAAGTGAATGGAAGAATTTAAATAGAGAGTGAGACTCTCTATTTATCACACACACACTCAGTCACTGGGGCGCATGAGTGAGAGAGGAGAAGCTCTCTCAAGTGTGAGAGAGAGAGAACAAGCCGTGGAGATCATCTTTTCTATTTTTGGGTTTTACTGCTGCTATTGGTGCTCATTCTATCTCTGAGGAAGTTGCGGGGTTTTCTCCTTTATGGTTTCCTCAAGGAAAATTCTTTGTGTCTCTTGTCTATTGTGTTTATTTCTGTGCATTTTACTCTCTCAATTAAAGATCCTAAGATAATGCTAGCTTGAATGATAAAAATCTAACAAATTGATATTATAAGGTGATGATGTGCATGCATAATAATCCTTAGCTATGACCATGAGGTGAGGATGTGCATGCATATTATTCATTAGTTATGACTATGAGGTGAGTATTTAAAGAGAAGATGATGTAAATACATGTAACGTTTATACCTATTTTTGTGGTGAGTTCTGATGGAAAATGTTGTGAGAAATCATAAATGTTTGGAAGTGTGAAGAGAGATTACATCATGATCATACCACCCATTAAATTGTAGACTATTCTTCAGCCAAAAATTGACTTTTTTAAATTTTATTAATAACCATTATGTTGCTTTGGTCCAAATGTTTTTTCTAACTCATTATTTATTCATATATCATGTGCCCAGTGACACCTTTCTATATCAATGTATAATCAACTTTTGTGCAGTTTGTGATCCTAGTTGCATGCCATTATTTGTAGTTGCATGGAATTGAGTGTTGTTTATATAGTTGTTGTGAGTCCATGATATTCATGCAAGAAATCAAGTCTTGTAGAGGATAACCCATCAAACCGACCATTTGAATTTCATTTTGATGAAAAACAAATGGACATTGGTAGCCATGTTCACATAGGTAGTAGGCGCAAAGTTTTGGACTCTTTTTGGTCCTAGTAGTATACTAGTAGTTGATCTCTATTGTTACAACTACAATCGCTAACACATTTCCACACCTTATATTGTAGCCCCAATTTACTCAGGAGTTAGAGTCACATCCCAATGATCAGTGCCTCATAGTCATCAATCATCACTCTTCATCAATATAGTAATGTAACATAACCATTGAGCAATGTAGCAAATTAACATAACTATTACACGATTATTGTCACAATATGACATAACTATTACACAATTATTGTCATAATATGACATAACCATTGAGATATATCATAATGCACATAATCCTTTACAAACATTGCAATCTGAAGCAACCCTCCATGAACAATGTAATGCAACATAAACCTTCAACCATAAACAACCATGTCCATCCATAATTGGCATGGTCAACCACAATAAAAAATTATCAATGATAGTCAACCATGGAAAAAAATATTGTAAGGTTAAATATAACATAAATTTATCAAATGTGATAATGCACCATTGCATATTGGATGAGTAAGTGACATAGTCAAAGTTTGACTTTCTACTTATTCGTTTGATTATTGAAATGCATAATCAAGTTAAGGATTGTTGTCAAACATGGTAAACCATACAACCATCATCAATCATTGTCATGCATAAATAACCATGGTCAACCAAATTCAACCAAACTCAATGCAAAATAACTCTTAAAGAATGTCATAATGCAAAAAAACCATTCATCAATATAGAAATTTGGCATAAGTAACCAAGTTTCTTGTCATACAGTGAAATAACGATTAAGGAATGTCACACTATGACATGATCAAACATCATCAATGATAGTCAACCATAGTCAATCATGGCCACCCATTATTTTAAGGTCAAATATAATTGAACAAATTATCAAGTGTTATAATTCACCATTGTGTACTTTGATTATGTATTAGTTGGAGGAATTGGATATAACTTTTAGGGAATGTAACACTTTGCAAATGTTACATGAAACCTAATGATTGGTAAACATCATAATGTAACATAACCACTAAGGAACATAACAAAAGTTGACATAAATAAATGAAGATGAATGTTGTAATGACACATATCTAATGAAGAATTCCATAATCCAACATAACTATTGAGGACCATGGCCAACCAAAGTCAATGAAACTCCATCTTGGTCATCCATATACAACAATGGTTAACTATATTCATCCATATTCAAGCATATATAATGGGAAATGAAGTTAAGGATATCTATCAAACATGGTTATCCATGGCCAACCATTGTTAAACAACTTCTACCATGGCCATCGTGGTCAACCATAGTCATCCATAATGAACCATGCTAACAAAAGATAGCCATGTCCAACCAAAAACAACTATGTCCTACCAAAATCAATGCCACATAACCCTTGATGAACATCACAATGCAACAACTATTGATAAATGTAGTAATTCAAGATAAGTAAGACAAGATGATTCTCAACATGTTACAAAACCATTGATGAAAGCCAAATTGTTACATAACCCTTCACTAAAAACAATGTATTGTGACATAAACATTAAGTGATACTCAACAATTCCAACCATACGCATTAAACGTCAGCCATGTCCAAACATAGTCAATATGGCCATTCATGGTCATCCATGATAAAAGATGATCAATAATTGTCAACCATGGCCAACCAAAATTAACCAAAATCAATGTGATATAACCCTTAATAAACTCCATCATTTAGAGCAACTTTCAACTCAAAATGAGCCTTTCAACCCTAATTCAAATTCCATGTCATCATGCATTAGCCAATGAAATTGCTTTAAATTTGAAATACGGTATAGGTCTTAAAAAAAAATTTAATATAAATTTGGGGATAGGTGAATTATTTTAATAATATAATTTGTCTACCCCTTGCCCAAGATGCCCAAAATTATCTTGGATATTGAAAATGAAATTAATATGATAACAGATTTTAGGTAATACTTCTACCATTTGTAATATATAATAGTAAAAATAATTAATATATAATAATATTACTAGGTCCAATACCTTTAACTCGGTTAAAAAATATTATTGGGTCCAAAATTATTACTTAGTCAAATACCCATCCATGTTTTAGGTAATACATGACCAATATATAATAAATAATAATAGTAAAATTTAATATTATAACTAATATATAATAATAATAATATATTATAATTAATATTATTATAATAACCGTCAAATCCATATTCCATATTTTAGGTAACATGTTACCAATAAATAATATAGAGTAATAATAGTAATTAATATTATAACTAAAATATAATAATTTTTACACCGTAAGGAATTTCAACAAGTGGGAGTCGACTCCCCGAATTAAATGCTCATTTTATTATTTTCATTCATTGGATGCTTTTGTCCGATGATTGGGGTAATCTGCCTCGTTGATCTTGATCTGCCAGATCTGCTAGCTGGCATTTCTGTCAATTGAAAGGATGGCCATTTGGAATTTCTATCAATTGAAAGTATGGCCATTTAAACTAGAACCTACCCCCTTAAATGCACATCAATATCTGCCCTAGGGTGATGCCTGCCTCTGCCTCCATCTACCTCTGGGCGACTTCGAAGTTGGACAGCACTATTCGAAGTTGCACTTGACGAGTATGGGGAGTACCAGCAGAGTTTTCCATCATCTCCGTGACACTTCTCGTTCTGGAAAGTAAACAAAACTTCCAAATAATTATCAACATTAAGTTGCAGAATCAAAGCAAATATGACTCAGATCTTCAAGTTTATCTTTACAGTTCTTTGTGCAAGAAATCCCCTATCACTCCCATTCAAAAACACCCCAATACACAAAAAAGTACAAAAACCAAAATGGAGATGATGACGAAGGATTATGTGTGGATTATTACAGAGGGATTTAGCACCATTCTGGATGTCTTGAACGAGTCAAAATTGATTCCATGCAAGGCGTTCTAGGAACCAACACTTATATGCCAATTTCCAATCAATCGCTTGATTTTGGTCACAGGTGGAAGTCACGGTTCATAGTTGAGAAAACCCACCCTTGGACAGGATTGTTCTAGAGACAAACTCATGGTGAATTTATTTAACAGATATACTTCAAACCTATAAATTTGTTGAAAATACATAAATGTAAATAGTTACTATGTTCGTGGAGAATGAAGGATAACAAACCCATTGCAGAATCATAAATCATAAATAACGCCACTACAAATTCGGAGTGAATTGATGTAACTACACAAAATTGATGAGAAAACTACAAATCGTCTCAGAGAAAGCATGTTCATGGTGTGCTAAGCTCTGTAAAATGATGGAATAGCCTACCTGAATTGAAATTGATGTAACTACACAAAATTGATGAGAAAACTGCAAATAACCTCAGAGAAAGCATATTCATGGTGTGCTAAGCTCTGCAAATTGATGAGAAAACTTCAAATCGCCTCAGAGATAGCGGAATTCCATATGGGATGCCCCACTTATCTCAATTTACGATACCGTCATGGAGGAGTCAAAAAAGAGGGACCGAAGGAGCTCCAGCTCCGTGGGGTTGCTGAAGGAAATTCACCATATCTCCACTTGTGTGCACCCTCTCTTTGATTTAGAAAACACGATGAAATTTCCTTTGACGGAACAACATGATTAGAAGGTAAGGAAAGTTGTTTTGGAACTCATGCATCTTTGGGCTTCTTTGAGCTGGTTAACGTAAAACCAACACATTCTAAACTTCGAAATCAAACTGATATTAAATCCCAGATGCCTAGCCCAAGGACTGCCAAATTTTATGGATTTCGTACACACCTAGCCCAGGGACTGCCAAATGTTATGGATTCCCTCTGTTGCAGACGCCTAGCCCAGGGACTGCTAGAGCACGGGGATCACCGAGACCACTAGGGTCGAGACCACCGCGTCTATTTTTTTGTTTCAATATTTATTTTTCGATGCCATTTTTACCTCATATACATTTGGATCATTAGCAGGTGCATGAAGAATAGGAATGCAAACACGACGATCTGGATAAACACTTAGTTACCATGTTTCGGATGTAAATTTCACTGACGAAGGACTATTTGGGTAATTCGGTGGAAAACTCATAATGGCATTAAAATATCCACCTTCATATAGTGTATCTGGTGGGCCCATTCATCTTCCCTACCATGTGCAACTAGTTTCATCTTGCTCCAGCTTTTGTCTTCATCAAGCAAATCTACAAGGAAAACGACTTCTGAACTACGAGTCCGAAAACATTTACTATCTAAACCAAATCCAACATGCCTTTTTTTTGGATATGGTAAATCATTTTCGATAGGCCGCCAACCAACACGCTTTGCAGCACTGAACAACATTTCAAAATGCAAAGATTTGCTGAGATCTGTCACATAGATGATCCATTGTGCTTTCTCTTCATTAAAGCGATACCATAGTGTTGTCATATTAGTTGAAGCATAGTTGAAGCCATCATCCCTCTTCACAACAATTAATGGAATGGTGTACCCTTCAATTACGATGACTTTGGCATCTTCACTTTCCACAATTAGTCCCTTTAAGCAACTGTTGTTGAGCGAGACACTTTTCCCGCCGGTCTTTCCATTCATCTATCCCTAGCCTGTGTTTTTGTATTTTGCTCTCTCTTTTTTCACTGGGAAAAATATCCCACCTACAAAGGAGAGCGTGTCACTTTGTGGTTTATATCCGCTAGTGGTTTCCATATATTTCAAGGAACGAAGAGAGCACAATATCTCTTGTGGGCTCTTCCATATGACTTGGCACTTGGTTGCTTGGAATATGATGCCACTTGTTTGCTTAGGCTTCGATGGCACGGTTTGATTTAAATACTAACTTATGTGTTGATGTGTAGGATACTTGGTCGAAAAGCACTTGGGCTTTGATTTAAATATTGACTTGTGTGTTGATGTGTAGGATACTTGGTCCGTTGATGTGTATGTTTGCGCTTCGATGGCATGCTTTGATTTAAATATAACCATTTTATTTTTATTTTTTTAATCCATGCAAATATTGTTTCAATGTTTTTTTTATCTTTCTGTGATGATTTTTACGATTGTTATGGATTTCAATATAACACATCCATGCTACATTTGAATTTTGTTCATGTATAAGAAATCAAATTACTTCAAGATGAAATGGTTGTCTTTAATTCTACATCTTCATCCTCAATGACATCAATCTCCAATCGTATGTCATGGGCATTGTGAATTTCATCCCTTGCCTCATTTCTATAGTTTTTTTCTTTTACATTTTGCATAATATATGCAACATATTACCAATGTCTTCCCAAAAATATTGATTACGACATGATGTGGAGTGTATTCTAATGTATGCAAAGTCTAGAAATACTTCAATCCTTGGTAAGGACATTCTTAACACCCAATAGGCTCAACTACTCTATTTAATTTCCCAATACATCAAACAAGCAGCCTTTATCAAAATCAATTATCCTAATTTGTGCAAAGTTAATCTTGAAATAATATTTTACTCCCTAACCTTCATCAATAATGACATGATGAATTACTTGGTCAAGGATTTTATCTATACATTGGGGTATGCATCACAATTTTTGTTATTTTTTAATAGATAGTAGAAGACCTCTTTAAGCAACTTTAAGATTCCATTGCAACAATATTACAACCTAAGTGTATGTTAGAGATGCCATTCTCCTACCTTATTATTATGATCACTAACAATCCAAGCTTCGTTGCTAATTACTTCAATAATTGTCATGTTGTCCATCCTGTATTTATGTTCCTTTCCTTCTTCTCCCTTTTTCTTTGTTCATATGTTAACATTAGTGGTGAGCTATTATTTGTATGATAAGCCTCTCTTTCCTTTGTTATTTGTTATTTGAGTGCTCAAGATTCAAAACTACCATTTCTTATTCAACAATGATAATAGAGTCATATTAAAAACTTGTGCCATGGAAGGATCTAAATATTCCTCCATTGTTTTGAATGACCACTGCCAAACAAGTCCCTACACTTTCTTCCAAGGATTCTGAGAACAATTTTCCATTCACACTCACTAAGGCCAAATTTAAAGCATCCGTAGCGCTCCTTTAATTTCTTGATTCACAATCTACCCAATTCACAATTCCTAATGTTTTGATTCATAATCTACCTAATTCACAATTCCTAATGTTTTGATCATTTTGGCTCATTGAATAAATTACCAATATTTGATATGAACTAGAACAGAGCATGGTAGTAACATACCCATGTCTTCCCAAAACATCGACCCATTGAATATATTACCAATATGGTATGGTTAACATAGACTTGTATCTAATGGTATAGTATCACTACATAATTTTGCGATAGCTAAACCATCTGAGAGTGACATATGTCGTTCTCCCAAATAAATCCAAATATAAAATATTTTGAAACCCATAATTAAAAAGCTAGCTTTCAGAACTTTGTGCTACATAAATAGTTCAATCCCATACGATTTTCTCTGAAATGAGTTGCTGGAAACATGACGGAAAGGAAGTCCCTTGGCCTCGCAGGGTTTAGGATGAGCTAGTAACTCCAAGCTAGCTTTCAGAACTCTGCGCTACATAAATAGTTCAATCCCATACGATTTTCTCAGGAACGAGTTGCTAGAAACATGATGGAAAGGCAGTCCCTTGGCCTCGCAGGGTTTAGGACGAGATGATAACTCCATGTGTCTAGGTTTCTATCTATGCATTCTATATAGAAATGAAAGAGTATTTTATATTTTTTACTTGAAGATTAATTTGTTAAAGAGTATTTTATTTTGCAATTTATTTTATGTTTTTGGAATTTTTACAAAAATATAAAGAAAGGCTTAAAATTGTTGGATATATCTAGAAAAATATAAATTAAATTCATAATAAAAAATAAGATTATAATATTATGATAAAATTATAATTTAATTCATATATCCTTACATTTAAGAATTTAGTAGGTCTACAAATATAAAAGCCATGCAATTCTAATGATGTCCATTAACTTACCCTCTTTTTTTATATTATTAGAATTTGGACAATTTTAAGTTTTTCTTTATATTTTTTTGAGATATTTTCCAATGATGTTCATTCACCTACCCTCTTTTTTTATATTATTAGAATTTGGACATTTTTGGTGAGATTCAAAAGTCATGAATTCCATATTCATGATCCACATTTAAGGAATGTATAAATAAATTATTTATTGTTTCTCTTTATAAATTTGAATTATTTTTATTTATTTAGTAGATAGATCCATAACAGCTACAATGAACTACAAAAACTAACAATCCATTGTCATTTCGATGAGAGAAAAATAATTTTCATGATTACTTTTGAAATCTGGATAATGTAATGCCAGTTATGTGAAGAATATAATGTCTTTAAAATATTGTATCAACCATAAGATTTTATTTACTAAAATTTGTGGTTCAACACTTCAAATTGTCTTTCTCGTTGTATATGTCCACATCTCCTTGCTTAGCTTGCAGCACCACGTTCTTTTATTGCACCCCTAGGTACAATTGCTAGTATATTTTAAGTAATATTCTTAGACAAAGGAGCAAGCATAGATATCCTCTAGCCAGTGCGATTCCGGGTCGATCAGCCCAGCGTTGGCGAGGGACTTCAACAGGGTCTTCCCGGTCAACCCCACCATGGAGTGCCAATGCCCATCGGTGTCTATTGCGATCTGTGACCTTCTTCGTGCGGGATTCAGGTTGGGATTCAATTGTGTCAGAAAATCTGGCCGGACAAACTCTGCAAGGGGAAGGTATGTTGCACACAGAGAGGAGGTGTTGCGATAGCCATCACCAATTTGCATCAGCAAAACCCCAAAGAATGCACAGACAAAATTGGTTTCCCAACTTGGATTTGATTTGATTTGTAATCAGTGGTAAATTCCTTTCAGAACGGAGGATCAATTTATATATATGTGTGTTTTGTGGCCCTCATATATATTGAGGCAGAAGGAACATATATAATCATATTTTTGATAGATTATATTTTTGAGGAACATAAGGAAACTATTTTTGATAGATTATATTTGTTCCTTCATAAAAATACCCCACACCTAGCACCATTCTGCCAATTTTTATGCGTCAATGGAATTTGGTTCGAGGTTTATGAAGATAGTGACTTGGCACATGGCATGGATTTTTTCACAGACCAAGGGTTTAATGGCGTGGTGCTATCATGGGTTTGAGCAATTAACCACTTGGTCTTTTCACAATAATTATTTCATTGTTTTCATTTATGTTTTTTTTTAACAGAAACTAAAAAGGGGGTATATATAAAAGTTAGTTGTGCACAGCCATTCAATACAGACATGATGAACCAGAGTATCTGTGCATAGCAGAAGAGCTGCACAAAGGGACTATCCACTATGTTTCCCAAAACATTTCAAAATGAGTTTGTTCAAAACTTATAAAGCCGTGGGATGTATAAACCCTTACATACTGTTTGCATAAAAATAGACAGAAAAACATTCAAACAAAGCTAGACAAAAGAAGGCTAAGGATTGCCTCTTGGATTTCTTGGCTGGACAACTGATTCCTCCTCCATTGGAAGCACGGCATCATTAGTGGCTGCATGGACTCGGCTGCTCTGATTCATGGATATGAATTTTTGGAGGTCCTCTTGGATCCTATCTACCTTCCCCATTATTTCACGAAGACTGCTTTCGTTGTCATCAATGCGAGAATCGTGGTTACTAATCTGGAGTGAGGTATAGCTGACTGTGTCTTCCATTTTTTTTACCACTTGAGCCATCTCTCTGTTGTCCATAACGCTGATGGAAAGCACTTCATACAATCACCTTAAGTTCTTCTTGATGTCCATAATCCCCGCGTTTTCACCATCCTGGGCCATTTTGCCAGCTTCTGACAATAAGGTGATTCGGGCGAACTGGTTCTGGATAGCTTGAAGAAGACTTGCAAGGGCTAAGATATTATTGAAGCAGGCTCTTAGCATGAGGAGTTCCCTAAACAGCAGTAAGTCGATGTTTCTTCCACAAGCCAAAGAGCCCACGGCTCCCTCTTGCCACCCTGTACACCTACAACCTATGACCAAGCTGCTTCCCCAATTGCCAAAGAGAAAGCCTGAACCAGGAGAGACTGTCTGCGAAATTGAAAGGGAGCTACACAAACAGGGGGAAAAGGCTGCAAGGGCCAACCTTTCTTTCACCACTGATCGAGTAAAAGGGAGAACCTGCCACGGGAGGCCTTGCAGACTCCCTTCTCCAATGCCCGCAATAATATTCAACAGTAATCACAGAGCATCATATAATCCAAGGCCGAGAAAGGAAAAGGAATGGGAGATCATAGCGCTTCCAGCAAAGGCCATAGAGAAAAACGGGATGAGATCTTGAGCGTGCGAGGGGGAATTGAATATCTCCCTGAATTGAAGAGCATTTAAAACCACAACCTTCGAGAATTGGAGATGACATTGAAGGGGCCACGCGGCAAAGGAAGGAGGAAGGGGAGGACTGAGCAGTAAATGGGAGGAGACGGTGGAGAGGAGGCTAGCTACGAGGTGACGGAGGGCTTTGAAGATTGTGAAGGAGGGAAAAGAAAGGGGCAATGAAGGGGGAAGGAGGATAGAGGGGGGGCCAAACGAGGATGGGGAGGAGAAAGAAGCAAGGAGGCAAGGAATGAAAAGGGGGAGAGATAGACTCTTTTTTAAATGAATTTGATTATTGAAGGGTCGGAATGGGGACTTCCAACACCGCATATTAGCGTATAAATTTGAGAGTGGGGTGATTTCCATCCTAACTATACTGACCTTGTGAGAAAGAGGCTCCCACATTAGCCAGGCTGTCTACAGCTGAGTTATTGTGCCGGAGAATATGGTAAGCTTCATAGTTGCTGGACATAAGAAGAGTGGCTTTTTCATATAGATTTCAACATTTGGTAGCTCCCTTATTGTATCCATTGATCAATTTATAGATGACATGCCTAGAGTCCCCATAATCAAGGCCTTACGAATTTTCTTGACTTTGAGAATATGGAGGCTCTAAATAAAAGCCAACCACTCAGCTTCATTATTAGTTCTGAAGCTGAGCCCCCACGCGAAGGTAAGTTCCACATGTCCTCCGGGATTCAGGAGAATCCCCCCCACACCTGCCTCCCCATTTTCGTTTATGTTAAAACTTGAAGGAAAATCTCATTTCCTCGCTTGAGATTTTTCTAAGTCTTAAAAATCCACAACACAAAAAATCTTTGTATTTTTATTGTATTGATTATATGTGAGTAAAAGGTTATATTTCCAATTTAGATTTCCGATTAGAATGGGTAATTTATTAAAGTGCTCCTGCCAGGCTTAGATATGTTGAGCCCTTCCACCTTCCAACATTGCATTCGACTATTTAGAACATCAAAAGTTAAGGCTCTCTTTTAAATGGAAAGCCTTATTTAAAGGTTTGAATTTATTTAAATTTTAAAATTAGATCAAGTTACTTCACAACAACATATAAATAATTTAGGTTTTAAAAATATTAAATATATTTTTATTATTTATTTTAAAATATACATATTTTTATTATTTATTTTAAAAATAATAGTAAATAATAAATGTTTAAAAATAATAATAATTATGATAATAAAAAAATTAAAAACAATATATATAATATTTCTAATTATTTTTTAATTGAAAAAAAGTGAATTAAATAAATAGATTTTAAAATTTAATATATAAATTAAAATTCAATATATATAATAATTTTATTTTTTAATTTAAATTTTTTTATTAAAACATAATTTTTATTATTAATTTTTACAATTAATTATATAAAATCTATTTTCTATATTTTTATCAATTTTTTTAAATAAACAAAATTTTAAATATCAATATTTTTTTTTAATTATTTAAATCTTTGAATTAAAATTTTTAATTAAATTAAAGTATTTAACTTAAACATAATTAAGGTTTTGGAAAAATACTTAACTAAAATATAATTTTGTTTTGGAAATATTAAACATATATTTTTAATTATTTATTTACTTAATTTTTTATTTAAAAAATATAGTTAATAAAAAATGTTGAAAAATAATAATAATGAAAATAAGAACATTATACCTAGTACTGTTTTTTAATTGAAAGTAAATTTTAAATAAACAAATAAATTTTAAAAATTCATTATACATAATATTTTTCCAATTGAGAGTAAAATTTATTTGAACATAAGAGTTATTATTAATTTTTACAATTTAACTTTAAAACCACTTCTTATATTTTTATCAAACTTTATGTAACATGCCCTAAGTTATTTCAATTCTTTTACAATGGAGAATATAAAGGTGAATTGAAATGTGCAACTATCCCGTGAGAAGCTCAAGGTCGATAAAACTCTCTAAGTAATGTTATTTATTTTTCTAAGTTGTTAATAGCATTGGTAGACTTAGGAAATGGAAGGGATTGTGTTAAACCTAAGTTAAACTAAGTATCGTTCACTGTAAATAATTATAATTATCTTAATTTAGGAACCGGACATTGAGAAATTAACTCTAGAGCTTAAGGTTTCCTTTTTTTTATTATAATCATCTTAGATATTAAGTGAGAGAGATATTCCTACTTAAAAGTTATCTTCATTGTCAATTTTATACAAAAGGGGGATTTCCTAATAAATATATAAGTGACAAAAACAAAAGGAGAGAAATATTGTTTTTTTAATGCTTAAAAGAGTTTAACTTTATATAAATATTGTCTCTAAACATATTTGAAGAGAAAGTGCTAGGATGAAATATTAAATTTTTCTTTATATATATATATATATAATTCTTCCACATATTAAAGAAAATATCAAGTAATTTAAATAAATGCACATGGACATATTCTAGCAAGTGTAATACTATTATTATTATATTGTACCTTATATTATGAATGTGTTATTCCATATATGAAGGTTATCTAACAAGTATAATGTTTTTAGGAAATAATAAAGAAGCTGTGGAACAAAGACCACTAAAATATTAGTTAAAGGCTTCAAAGAACGATTAAGAGTGGATCCTCAAGGGAAGATATTTGGCCATTATGATGAGGAGATGGATCTTTTCAATTGATGACTGGAAGGGATATTGTTACATCTTTGCAATTATAATGGTTTCGTGGGGGTTAAGTGGACGAGTTCAAAAGCGAGTTGCCCAAGGATTGAAGAAATTGATCCATTCTTCAAAAAGAATTATGGCACATCCTGAACTAGGGATTGATCCATTTCTACGAGTTATGATAAACAAAGTAACAATTGCAATTACTTCAACAAAGAGTGATTCATGTAAATCCATGCTTTCATTGCACTTGTAAATTCATTTAATGGTAAAAACATGTGCATTCCTCCTATAAAATACAAATTATATTTTGAAGTGAAAAGTAGGTAAGATGATCATAGATGCTCATTACAAAATAGAATAACATTTTAATATTAGGGAATTTAAAATCAAATACTTTACTTCTATGTAGACTTCAAAATCAAATGAGATAAAATTACAATTTTTAAGTAAGCCTACCATGTATAATTTATAAAAAATTTAGTCTTTATAAAGTGTTGAGGATAATGTACATTTTCAATATGAATATACAAAATCAAATATATTTACATTTTTAAAGTAATTTTACCATGTAATATTTATAAAGCATTGTAATGTATCAAAAGTGTTGGATTTAATGTTTTTTTTTTCAAAGCTAAAAAGACAACTTTATATTATAAAAAGTTGTGTCATACATAATTACAATATTTCAAAAATATTTCACATCAAGACTAAAACATCCCAAAGAAAACTAAAGACCCAAATTTCTTAAAAAAGAAGCTACCCTCAAAAGTCACAATTACTCACCATCATATCAAATGACTTGAACATGTTGAAATTTAACATTTATTTTTGTTTCTCTAACTTTTCAATATAGATATACAAGAAGATTTCTATTAAGTTCATTAGGTTTTGTTCATTTCTCAATGTTCTTACAAATTAAGATAACATTGTCTACAAATATTATTGTAAATATAATTTTACAATATTTATGACTTTATGTATGATAATCATCTATATTCAAAAATCAAGAAACATTGTAAAAATACTTCTAAGCTGGTTTGTAGTTTAGTTAAATATTGTTTTTCAACAAAGAAGTGTTTTTCTTAAGTTAATTTGTCCATTGTGCACTTATTTCTAGAATGAGATATTACTTTTCAATTCAATTTATGTATATATTCAATTTTTCTTCCGCCCTAGTATAATAACCCCCAAAAGTTGGATCTAATAACTTTTAAATAATATATAATGTGTATTTAATCCATAATAAAAACTAACAACATAATTAATATACACATCATATTTTAGGTGATATGTAACCAATATATAATATATAATAGTAATAGTAATCCATATTTTCTAATATTTCATAATAACCCTCAAAAATTGGGTTTAAACACTTTTAACTAATATTATATTATAATTAATATTTTATAATAACCGTCAAAAGTTGAGTCTAATAAATTTTAACTAATATCATAACTAATATTAATATTTAATACTATTATATTATAATTAATATATTATAATAATAATATTATACACCATAAAAGTCAAATAACTTTGAAGATGGAATTGTGTATTTAATTTTATTTCCTTATTTTGGGTGAAAAAAATATATCAAACATAGTCCTCATAAATTGATTTTAATATAAAATATATATTTAAGGTAACTTTGATAAAAGTGAAATGACTCTAGTCAGCTTACATAAAAGTGAAATAGTTTAAAAAATGGCCTACATGACATTTTTTATTATTTTATTCGAGAGGCTCATTTTTCATCCAAATTTTCTCTAATAAAGAACATTGCAATATAACATAACCGAAAAAGAACATAAAATAATAATAACTTATATTATAACAATATAATAAATTTTACAAATATCATTATGTATTATTATAACATCAAATGCATGTTAATACTAAGCAATCATATTACTTATCACAATAAAATATGATAAGTGAATAATATATGATAATACCCACCAAAGTGTGGTCTAATGTTGAGAAGCAAGGTGACTAGGCTTGTATAACATGGAGACCAAACTTTGAAATCCATTGTGGATGTGGATATAAATATGTCCTTATAATTATGTTGCCGCATGTCATATATATGAATAGCTCATGAGTATTAATTCATTTAGATATGGGGAAAAAAATTTAATCTTCTAAAGTTTGTAGTAGTTTTTATTAAATGTAATGGAATTTAGACCAAGGTTCGGTAATATTTAAAACATTTAATTATTATTATTATTATTATTGTTTATTGTATTTTTTTTAGATTATTATTGGTTTGGGGATATGGCGTTGCTCTTGGTTCCTGTGCCCCAGGACCGAGCGGCGAGGATAATATTAGCAATTGTATAGTTATCCTTGTAAATAGTACCTTCTTTATCATAAATCTATCATCCATGATTCAAATAGCAAGAGACACACATGGCAATTAATATTCCAGGTTTCCAAAATCAGACCACTTAAAAAATGGTTTTCTACCAGTGCCCTCCCAAAAATTAAATGGTTCAGATCACATGCCCCAATGATGACACTTAATAATATGATATAAGAAAAATAAAATACATTAAGACATTTTGACCAAGCATATCAAATTGTACAAAGTGTGAAGTTTTCTTAATCTCCGTGCCAGCTTAGGGTTACCAAGCTCAAGTCTGTAGGTTTCTAGTGACAGATTGCATCAAGATTTCTGGGTATTGGTTTCATACTACAGAGCTTTCCGTGATTGAATGTTGATATATGATACAATACTCAGTATTAGTTTTCAATGCTACGCATTCTCATGGAGAAGAGAGGTAGCTCACAGCTCTTTAATGTATAAACTCATTTAATCAAACATCCATCAAATCGTACCAACTTCAATGTCTTCATTGGAGTAATGAAACTTTAATGAAATTCTCCAAGAATCAGGAAGGTTGCAACACATGCAGCAACAATGCAATTGGCAATATACTCCAATTGATGATGAGAGAGATGAAAGCATCACTTCAAAAAAAGATACGTAACTCCAAAATACTAATCAATTCGAGGTTACCCAAATTAACATGCATTTCAATGCAGCTCAATGGTGTCACTTGTCACCAGTTTGGACTACTCACACAGGAGGCATCAAAATAAGGCTTAGATGTAGGTATTATTTCAAACTTCAACACATAGCACTAGGTCGACGATACCTTTTTACAAAGAAACCAAGACGAACTGTAGCACTGAATGAGTATTCACTACAAGAGATAGTCTATTCATTATTACATTTCCATTCACTAAATAATGAATATTACTGTCTTCTCAACATTCTTCATACCAGAGTGAGCAATTACCAGGATATAGCGCTTCTAAATAAGTCTTTCTCTTGCGAACAGGTGCTTGTGGACGAGTTTATCTATCACAAATTACTAGTGCATCTAACGCTCTTTTGCCACCAAAAGTAAGTAATTAAGTACAATTTGCATCTCCTAATATCCCTTAGCTCTATCCCTTTAAATGTCAGCAAAGACTTGGTTCTCACGATTCTAATTTGTAGTCATCATGTGTGATTTCAGCCTTAAAAGCATTTTCATCATGGGAGGCGGAGAAGGCTCCACAACCCTGGAGGTATTACCGCATAAGAACATCAAGAAAGTGGTGATGTGTGACATCGATAAGGTTTAACCTCCCATCTCCATCAATTTATGGTTTTGTTTCTTTTAGTTTGAATTTTTATGTACTCGTGAACAACCAGTTTTTTTTTTCCAAGGAAAAAAATCGCTTTATTCACAGTGAATAACATTGGGTGCATTTTTTAGGCATACATAAAAATTTGTGTTGCCAAAGATGGATTTCAAAAAATTGTCATTCGGCATACATCACTGCCATGTTCCTAAGTCCCCTTAGGTTCACAAGTAGTCACAAAAATCCATATATACCCAAAAACCCTGATTTACAGACTTATATACTGATTTATAAAAATATTATCTTCATAATATTTTGTCATCATCAATCCTGGAGGTAGCAGAAGAGCTTCTTTGGATAGCTTGTCTGCTTCTTCATTCAATTCCCTGTAGATGTGTTGAAAGGATATTTTCTCAAAATTTTCCTTTTGGCTCCTTATTGCTCTTAACAGGTGTTGAAGATGAGGGGCATTAATTTGTAGATGGCCATTTACCCAATCGATAGTCAGTTTTGAATCACCACAAAGTAGTAGCTTTCTAACATTCTTTTTCGTAGCGATTTTGAGTACTGACCATAATGCTAATAACTCTGCTTTGTTATTGGTGCCTTGACCTGGTGCAAATGTGATTCCAGTCTTGTTTGATTCGTTTAGGAACAACACCCCTCCTACACCTCCTAATGGTGGCTCCCCTTGAGCGGCTCCATCAAAAAACTCCCATGGAATATTTTTGTACAAGCTTGGTGGTTTGAGTACTTTTTTTTCTTTTCCCCGTTTTAAGTTCCATTGCCTTCTGCAAAAAAATGTTAACAGTTATTTCTAGGGTATTTAAAATGTTTTTAAAAATAGCTTTATTCATTGTTTCCCAAATTGTGAAAACAAAAAGGGCACGCAATGCTTCGTATTGACCTACGCTTCCATTGTTCCACCAATTTTTCATACATACTGTTGAACAACTAGTTATATCAAAAGGATTCTCATTTGTTTGTGCATACATTAGAGGAAATTTCAACTCAAAATGGGCCTCCTAAAAAAATTAATAAAATAATAGTTAAAATAATAAAATAATATTTATTAATTTTGGAAGAAAAAAACCACTTTTTGTTTATATTTTCGACATATCTCTAAGTGTTTTAACTCAAATTTTGATCAAGAGAGCTCGTTGGATGCGGAATTTAGTTCTGCATCTAACAAGCTTTCCCGATCAAATTTTGAGTAAAAACAAGGGGAGATATATCAAAAATACAAACAAAAAAAGTGATTTTTTTATGATACCTATCCCCAAAATTATATTAAAAATGTGTTTAAGACCTATATGGTATTTCAAATTTAAAGCAATTTCATTGGATAACACATGATGACATGGAATTTGAGTTAGAGTTAAAAGGATCATTTTGAGTTGAAATTTCCTCTAATGCAGGTGTCCATTACAGATCCTAGGATTCTATAAACAAGCACCCCTATGTATTGAATAAAAGAAAGGAAACACATGTCATTGACATAACTTCGATTTGTTAAACTAGAATGCAACAATAACAATTTAAGCTTAGCCAACATTCACAGTAGTCTAACCAACATAACCATTCATGTTAGTGTCTCAGTTCGTTGAGGACGAGAATCAGCACTCTTACCAAGATGTTTATTCAACATAGAGTAAGAGTGAAGGGCGAGTTTGAAGATGAGAAAGGCAGAGGGCGTTTGTAGGTTTCCAGTGACAGATTGCATCAAATTTCTAGGTATGTGAAGATTTATGCTTTTAAGTTTTTCGAAGTGTAATTATTTTTGTTAATAGTTGTGTTGGCAAGTGAGTCAATAAATTTTTCTTATTATTAGTTTTATATAAGTCTTAAGATTGACACAATCAAAATAAGTACATTAAATATAGATAGTTAAAACTTTATTATTAATTATTAAGTCTTTATAAAACAAGTTTCCACAAATATTTTAAATAAATTTTTAAGTCTGGCCTGCCTTAATGAATGATAAAAGGGTTGGCTGTGTTGATAGGCATAGACTTTCATCTTGTACATTAAGAGTCATTGAAAAAAAAAAGAGTGAAGCCTTTCTGAGAAAATTTGTGAAGTATGTTGTTTAATAAACTATAGATACAGATGGAATATTAACACATAACACTGCAATGATAATCGTTTTTTCTCTTGATTACATTCCTGCAGCTCAAGCTAAAGCGTTCTTATGTGAAGCTCGGTAATTCCTTGCAGTGTATTTTTCATAAGTTATACCTTTTAAAGAAGTGCTCTCAAGTTTCCAAAACAAATTTGTTTCTCATTTATTTGGGTCGTTGGGTCGTTTTATGTTTACTTTAAAACTTTTTTACTCTTAGTTTTTGTCACCATGTATTTGGCTTTGGTGTGAGAGCCGTGACTGGTTTAGTCTTAGGATGTTGACCGATTTAATTTAAAATCATAGGGAAACTTTAAATGTTGTTATATTTTGACAAATTATCTTATGTTGATGTGCTGTAATTTGTTTCATTGTGATAATTGTGCAAGGAAGAGGCTGCCAATTATTCGGATAATGCTAGTGTGCAGTGACTTTCATTATTTTGATTTGCTTATAGCCAAGCATATTATTTTCGTTATATTTTTCATGTACATATTATTTCATTATGTTTTGAGGTTACTCATTGTGCATATCTTTACATAACGTTTGTGTGCTAAGCGAGCTAAAATTCTCATGCTTTGTGAAATTATTCTCTACATTGCTTAAGGGTGAGTGCAAGAAGATGATGGACCTTTTTGGCGCGTTAGATGCAATAGAAACCTGAAAAATCAGGCATCCCTCAACTTACTTGGATTTTTTGA
>LPNX010906912.1:3775-17485 GCA_001517045.1 Pseudotsuga menziesii | reverse complement strand
TCCTAAGATTCTATCTAGGCGAACATATCTTCTTATGAATCAACAACCCCTTTTCATAGTTCATCAACCATAGAGTTGTTTTATATAAAACATATGCATAGGAAAATTTTGTGAAAGGGGTCGTAAGTTCGGTTATTTAATGAATTGCAACCTTTGGGAAGACAATTTCATTTTGGAAGCCCGCATTTATCCATTACATGACATTTTAGTCCCAAAATTGCAATTTTCCATTGTTGTAGTGACAATGAAAAATGACTAACATAAATGACTAATCCATATTCTTATAGCTAGTCATTTTTTTATGCCATGACTAAATTAGTCGTTTAAGTTAATTGGTCATATTTGTTAACTGGTGACTAAATTAGTCATTAATTTTAGTTGTTTATAGTTGGGTCAATCAAAATTTATCATATTTAGTAGTAAATCACTCAAAAAACCTGTGGTGACTAGTATTTGTAGTCACCTAGTAGGTAATTCCTCATTTTGTGCTAGTGCATGTTTGTAGATAACCCTTCCTATTGATCCATATATCCTTCAAAATATATGCCATCTAGTGGTTAAACTATATTTTAGCATCGTTTTTTGTTAGCAGTTGATGGGGCAGACCTAAGGATAAATAAGGTATAGAAAATATTGATGATATGAACAAGGGTGTGTTTAAAAGGTGCTTAAAGGATGGTTAAAGGGGTTAAATCTAAAGTTAAAACCTGTATTTGTTAGAAAATCATGGGTTAATCCTTGGAAATAGGTGTAAAAATGAAATGTGTGAATGTGGTATAGACCGAAAGGTTTGGGCGGTTCTGATCTTTAGAAAGAAAGATCAACGTGTTATACTCAATATGCCACCAAGAGATGCAAGGTAAAAACAAATTTGATGTCCAATAGAAAGGTTTAAAGGGTAGCCTAGATCTACGGTCATGAAAAAAGTGGAAAAAAAATCTACGGTTGGAGATGATTCCGTTGGTGAGACTTGCATAGAGAAACAAAATTTTCCAATTAGCGGAAAATTTTATGACCTGCACATATCTACGTTGGGGATTTAAATATGAAAATGATCTATGGTGCATAAGGATTCGAGTGGGGAAACATGCACGAATAAAACTAAGTTGAAAATTAGTAGAATTATTAAAACCCAACAAATATCAACAGTGAGGATTAGTGCTTGGTAATATCAATGGTGAGAGATGATTCTGCTAATGAAAGTTGCACCGAAGATTAAATTTCCAAGATAAACAGAATATGTTAAAGGTCCCACTTAATCAGAGGCAGAATCAGAGATAGAGATTTAAAGGTGAATAGGTCTACGGTCTAGGGATATTTCGTTGTTGGAAGATGCATGGAGGGAGTCATAAAGGATATCGGTGGAATGTGTTAAAGAATGAAATCAATCAATGGTTGGGATTTGCAAGGAATAAGATCAAGGGTTCTTATATGGACAATGAAAAATCAAGGAGAGGATTATGTGTAAGGAAAAATCTACAGTCGGAAAAAACGATATTATAGATCTATGGTGATAAATGGATCCGTTGTTGAAAAGTGCAGGGAAGATAAAAGATAGGTAGGGAAGCAGACTTAGACAAGGAAGGTTAATCAACAATCAAGATCGACAACTCAGGGTAATTATGGATTAGATCCACGGACAAAAAAGGATTCACCTATGGAATTTGCATGAAAGATAAGTATAATATTCCACTATGAAAATAATATAAAAGGTAAAGGCACATGGATGAAATCTATTTGTATTTTTACGCATTAGAGAAGAAAAAAATTGAGCTGTGTCGGCAGAGCCTATAATATCCCGGTTTTTGACCCGGATGCATTAAAAAGTACTATGTATTGTAATTAATCGTGGAAAAATCCCCACCATCAGTTAGGTTGTGTTATGTTTCGACAATGGGGATCGTTGTCGATGGTATATCATGCTATCTAGCACATTATGTCTTTGGCATCATGTAAAAATGCACATCAATTTAATCAAACCTACAACCAGCTACGACGCTGGAACTTTAAATGAAAAGGGCATGATTCCAAAGGATAAGAGGGGGTTTTCTAAACTGTGGGGGCCATTGGGATTTAGCCATGTGTCACCACCACCCTTCGTTGTCCTATTGTTAGTTTGGGGGGGGACACCTATTCACGAAGGGACATACCACTATGCCCACGATCCCATTCGGGGGATGGCTACACTCCCTCCAGCGCTGATGGTTCAGTTTTCCTCACGCAGGATGTTTCTCCCTTTCCTCTCTCACATCGATTGTTGATGCGGGTTTTGTCAGGACCATGTCACTCAAGAAAGGGCTCTCTCTTATTTCATTGATCGTTGGTCGGTGGATCTATTTCCTTCCACAGCGAGTTTCTCTGTTTACCTTTGTCATGCAAAGAGTATGAACCAGTTCTATTATCGGACTGTGTGTATATGTGTTACCTCATGGTATTGTGGTCTGCGCATATTTTTTCTCCCTGTCAATGTTGGGGTTCTGGATTTTCCCATTGCTGACTGTGTAATGCGTTGTGGCTTCGTCGTTGAGAATAGACCATTGTTGTCAACGTTGCTAGTGTGTCTGAATTATGGAGCGGTCTGTTGTTCTTCGTGACCGATGTTGTGGGTTCCTTCTGTGTTTTCTTCCACTTTTGGCTTTGGTTGTGTCTCTTTCCCTTATGTACAGCTTGCGAGTTTGTTCTTCCCCTTTTTATACTTATGTAAGTTCTCCAGCAATTACATTAGGGATGGTGTGTGCTATGAGCTTGGGGATGTTGGTGGGCTTTTGATTTTCACATTCATTGGCTGAGTTTCATCTGTCCATGATGGGGGTGTTGATTCTTTCCAATTGCGGACTATGTAGTTGTTGCCATTGTTTCTTTGTGATTTTGGTGCTATTGTCTTCCCCTAGTTTTGGGTTGCTTCTTGGTTGCTAAGGTTATCAGGATTGTTGCTAAGTTGTTTTAGCCACACTAGGGCCAAGAACAACTATGAAGTGTTGTTTGACCTGAACTGTGTTTCACCCTTCGGTTTGGGGTTGTCACCCTATTGAATTCATCTTCTTCACAGAGCTGTGAGCTATTTGTTTTGCTATGGTATCCAGTGGTTGGCCTTTGGACTATTGGGAGTAGGATTAGAGGCTGGTATGCTTGAGAAAACTGGTGTTTGAGGTCATTAGATTAGCATTTAGCCTTCCCTAGCTCCTTGATGGCCTGATAAACCCTATTGTGTGGGATTGGATGATTGGTGTACCTTGGCTATGTGTAATCCTGCTTTGACCCTTATTCCTTGAGGAATCATGCCCAGCTCGGGGGTGGCAGTGTTGCTGAGAGATTAAGGAGTGCACTGGCCTATGGTTGGGTGGAACGCTGCAACGACGTAGCTGGTTGCGGGATGAGTTCTTATCAGATGAGTATTCATGTCCATTTTACCTCTACAATTATATTTACTGATTAATGAATATGATGAACATGTAGCATGTTTGAATGAATGTATGTTTGCTTCCACTATGTATATGAAGGGTTATTCATCTTAGTATGTATTATGTTTAAGCTTTTTATTTCAGCATGATATGCCTGTTCATGTTCATGTGGCTATTTTCCTATATGTTTGGTGTTAGTAGCGTCCTTTTTTCCGGTCAGAGGGTCGGGGATGTTATAGTGTGGTATCAAAGCTAAAGGTTGCAGCATGGGCCTGAATGAGCCATGAAAGGTTAGATAGCAAAGGTAGGTTTCCTTCTTCCCAGTATCAATCAGAAAATTATGGCAAGAAAATTCATAATTTTTCTAAGTGCCAAGATCATCGGCCCATCGGAAAACTTAGTGACAAGTTATTCCGATGCAGCGGAGCACTTAGTGGGTAGGACACCCAACAGATAGTTGATCTGAAGACCGAAGCAGTTGGAGAAAAAGAGGTAAATTTAGAAAATTTTCTAAGTGTTTGGCCATCGGCACATTGGAAAACTTAGAAATATGGATCGCCAATGCCTAGGTGATTTAGCACTGCCATTGGGGATGGCTAGACCACTATGCCTCCAATGGGTAGAGCCTCTGACCGCCGATGGCATAGAAGTTTCAAAAATTTTCTAAGTATTGACTTCATCGGCCATCAGAGCAGGTTATCAGTATTCATCGCGGATGAACATCGAAAAGATGTAGTTGATGATGTGTCTGCCATTGTGGATGTGTAATGGGCTATCCACCCGACAAATAGTTGCTAGCCGATGGTGCAGAAGTTTCAAAATTTTTCTAAGTATTGATGATCCGTCAGATCTCAACTTGAGTGCATTAAAAGTTTTAAAGAATGTGTTTAATCAGTTTTCTTAATTCCTAAAACAACATTTACATCGATTGAATGCTTAAAACAGAAATGAATAGTGAAAATGATAAATAGATATAAAAAGAAACACAGAATTAGAGATTCACAAACATAAGTTGATAACGGAGTTGACCCCCTGCACTGGGCTACGTATCCAGGTCCCTCTCCAATCAATCTCTTTAAAATGGTACAAAAAAATGGTTCTGGAATCAACTTCAGCAACTGTAACAGAATGTTGTACAAAGTCTTTAAGACCTCTCTTCTGGAAATTACAATTAGCCTTAAAAAGGCAAAGAAATCTAAAGTATAGCAAAGAATGTCAACTTCCACAGCAACATCATTTGGTCACTTCACAGCAAAACTCTCCTCCCTTCACTGGCTGAATACCTCTGATTATAAAATAGTAGGTAGGATTCTCATCACAGAAAAGTGATGCTCTGTGCTCTAACAATATGAATCCCCTTTTGGAAATGTGGCTAGAATCATCTATTTAAGTGCTCAGTGAGAGGATAAGTAACGGGTTCGACTCATCTGCTACCCATATTTTCATATTCCCTCTATATTACGGTTATCATATAACCATATGTTATTTTTTTTTAAATTTCCATTGAAACATTTCGACTGGCTGTACATATCACTTTACATTCATTTTTGTTCTGCTAAATGTGGCAGGGTTCCCCAACGGTTCCATTTAATACCATATATGGTATTGCTATCCCGCCACACAATGGATATCTGTCACATTTAGAGCTGTTCCAAATGTTATATCCTCCAAGACTGAACCATATGCTAATAATGGAATAGATGTTATATCCATCCTCTAAATGTTACCACTAAACTCCACAAGTGTCGCAGCATATAACTATTTCATATGAGAACTTCGATAGATAACTGGCTCGCCGAATGGAGCTCTGCCATGTGATCCCTAAATGGAACTCTACCAAATGTCCCACCAACCATGACCGCGCACAAATGTTGCAATGATAAATCTTAACTGCGCGGGCTTTGCCAACTTAACTGCGTGGCTTTTGCCAACTTAACTGCGTGGGCTTCGCCACAAATTTTAACTGCGTGGGCTTTGCCACAAATGTTAACTATGAGGGCTTTGCCAACTTGAATGTGCAGCTTTTTCCAACTTAACTGCGTGGGATTCACCAAAAATATTAAGGGATGGTCGCTAACCACCAACTTAACTGCACGGTGTTATAGCTGACCCGTGCACAAAATGTTGCGAAGTAATGGAATGACCCCAGGCTCGACCATGCACTAAATGCTTAGCATATTATATGTTCAAAAAATAGGTTAGTATGCATGACATGTGGCTTATGCAAATAGCATTCTCTATGTATAACCATGTAATAACCCTTTTCTCTTTATATTGGATCAGTATATCTTTGAAGACGAATAACCCATTTGGATCAATTGACTTCGTTGGCCATTGGAGTAGGTTAGTAGTATTCATCGCGGATGAACATTGGCAAGACATAGCTGATGATGTGCTCGCCATTGCAGCTGTGTAATGGACTATCCACCCAACGGATAGTTGCTATGACATCCGACGTGGCGGAAGGCAAAAAGGGAAAATTCGAAAAAAAATTACTTGAGTGAGGAAAACATTGGGAAATTCTAGTGGATTGGTTCATTGATCAAAAATCATTAGCGGATTGGGCCACCGATCAGAAAATGATCAAAGTGGATGAGCCGCCATTACGGCTGCTCAGTTAACTATCTCACCGATGCACTAGTCCTTCCAATCGTCCATGCCATGGTGTAAGTAAATAGTAGCTCCAAGTGGTGGCAGAAAATAGTTGTTTGAATGGTGAAGGATAGAGGAAATGTTCGCTGACGAATAACAAACAGATCGATGGAGGATAAAGGATGGTTGAGCCGATGAAGTTTGGAAAGGAAGATAGAGAAAAATTAAAAAAAAATTCTAAGTCCAAGAATCATCGGCCATCGGCGATGGTTAGTTGATCACATCACCGATGCTCAGATGATTCGTTCGTCGATGAGCTACGTCAGGTAAAGTTGTTGGTCGAAAATCCACTGTTGCAGAAATCTTGATAACTAACCATCCAATGTATCGGGCAACTGGCTGCCGATGCAATAGGTTAGTCTATGCTGTCGCTGATGAATAGTTGAAGAAAAAGCCGATGTATGAAGAAAATTCAAAAATTTTCTAAGGAACAAAATCATCAACCATCAAAAAATGATAGTGGTATTGGTCGCCGATGGACATCGAAAGAATTTGATGATTCATGCGCCACCATTGCGGAAGTCTAGAGCATTAAGCTTCCGATGGACAAATGCTCTGACTACTGATTCCGATGTGTTTGAGGGTTAAATCACCGATATGATAGAGAAGTTTAAGGGATCGAACTGTTGATGAAAGAAATTGGAGAATTTAGTCAATTGTGAGTCCGTCCTTGCAACTACCTAGAAGACTAACTACCCAACACCACAACCATTAGTGTTTCTGACCGTCAATCGAAAGATTGCAGCTGTTATTCATTCCGACATCTGATAGAGTTATGGTCCGCGAGAACCATAGTGACTTTTATGGTCACCATTACAAATTCCTAAGGATCTATCCACTTGATTGATAGTGCCTCGATCATCGACGCCATGTGTTAACACCATTATTTAGCAGGTGGATGAAAAACCATGATGAAGAAGAAATAATAGGTTTCTTGTCAAACCTTGGTTAAAAGATATATTGTAAGAGTATGATGATACCCCAAAAAGTGATCGTGTTATCCAATATCTGATGGTGCGAATTGAAAGGATAGAAGTCAATGGCCATGATTGTCTCCGCACTCTCAGAGATGCGAGAAAGATAAAGTATGTCCGGGCGTTTATCGGGTGCACAGATCAACGGCTATCAATCTGGCTCAGGAAGATCCACGGTTCATATCTAATCCACCTTGTGAAATTGCATGTTGGTTAAAGAAGTAGATCCTAGCGGAACCGAGTACATACCACTTGATCCAACGGTGACAAGATGAAGGCATGTCACATCAACGATCGAGGGTAATTCCGGAGACAAAACTTGCGCAGAAGATAAATCCAAGGCACCTGGCGGAATTAGTTATGAGACGAGTGATCTAACGGTTGAGAATTAAAGGTAAAGTGGATCAATGGCTATTGGAAATTCCGGAACATAAACTTGCGAGGTGGTTAAAATAGTGGAGTCCAGCAGAATTTGGTAAGTGTCACCCAATCTGACGGCTCACAAATAAAGGTTGATCACATCTACGGCTGTGGATGATTTTGGAGCATAAAGTTGCGCGAGATATAATTCCAGGAAGCTCAGCGGAATCGAGTATTTTCTTCTTGATCTAACGGTGGAGGAACAAGGTCAATCATATCGATGGCTGGAAATGATTCCGGTGCGAAAAGTTGCATGATGTTTACAACCGGGAAGCCTGGAAAAATGAGGTATGTGGCACGTGATCAAACGGTTGGAGATTAAAGAGGGATCAGATCAATGATCTTGAATGAATCCAGAGAATGGAAGTGCACGACAGATAAGGATAGGAGGTGGTCGTGGAATATAAACCACTGATCCATGTGGCTGAACGTGGTAGACTCCGGAGACCGAAGTGGTTTATGGAAAACTTCCCAAAGCACGCTCCGGAAGTGGGTCCTATAAAAGCAAGGTTGACTTCTCTCGTGGTTATTTTATTTGCTTGGGATGGGTGAAAAGGACTGGACGATTTGTCAACTTCCATTTGTCAGTTTTGGGCACGCTCCAAGCACACGCCTCTACAGTCAGCCAGGTAAGGCTTAAACCCTGTAGTTCCTCCGTCCGAATTACCATTGTTAATTAAGTGATGGACCAGGGGAAAGGATTACAAATATATGGTAAGGTTGTAGATGGCAGAGAGGAGTTTTTAGTAGACAGAGACAGGAGCATGTGCGACCCCTTCCTATCTATAGGGAGCGTGTCTGTCAGTAAGGATAAATTGTTGTATTACAACTCACAAGGGAACGATGTATTGAATGTATGTAAATATTTTCTGTACTATTTCGCTATTGAGCAAACCCTCCATTTCCCAGAGTTCGCAGAGTGGTGTGCTATCAACTATTCTCCTTCTCAGAGGATTATTGTGAGTCGGTCCGCATCCAAAATACTTTGTAAGGTCGATGCCACAGTCATCAGAAAAAACCTTAGTTTGCCTGAAAATTACCCTATTAATCGTGGGTCAGTAAATGAGTCGGTCCTTGCTGAATTTTACAAGAATTGTGAAACTGAAAGTCACTACCAATTCTTGTCTAGTATTCTAAAAGAAGGTCAATCCCTTAATGGTCTTTTCCTGCCTTATCCTGTGCACATTTTTAAGAATGAAGTCCAATTGGTAGTATCCTTGGTCTATCAAGTATTAGGTCTGGATGATGATTGTCATGTGGGTGATGTCATCCTTGGTTTTTTGTGGGTGATGTCATCCTTGGTTTTTTGTTAAGAATAAGTTCCTTAAGCTCAGATTCCCATTCAATCCCTGTGTTTAATTTAGATGAGTATCTCGCTGAAGCAATCCATCTTCAGTTAACTAAGTTTCGAAAGGTTCGGTTCTTTAGGTTTTAGACCTAATTGCTCAATATGCTGTTATGCTCCAATGTCAATGAGTTGAAGTTTTTAAGTACTCTATGCTCTTCTGATTTGCCCAAGCAAATCAACATGTTCGAATTTGCTAATTCGATCATGTCAGAAATGTACAAAATGTTGTTTGATGAGGAATTGCCCCATATTCTGGACCAGATGAAATGTTTAATCCAGTCTTCACCAGAGGATCGGGTTGGGGACTGGTTCCTGTACAAAGATTACACCGTGTTAAGAATATATGGGTTTACCGGTCAGCCTTATAGGTTTCCCTCCTTTTTAACCCCGAGGATATTCACACTAGAATTCATGGGGCAGAGATTGCTGTCTGAGGAAGAGCATTTTGGTGCTTTCAAAAAATATTCAAACATTAAATTTCCACTTAAAGTTGGCTCTTTCATTTTTAAAGGTAAAGGTGCCTTAGTATTCATAGAGAAATTGCTGGAGAATATGGATTTCCAAAAGGAGTCAAATGTGAATTACGATCCCCACCATGTGATCTCATTGAGAAAGTAGGCCAACAAGAATAAACCATTTGAGCACCAGCCTATTGAGGGGTTGGCTGAAATGGCCAATTTGCTGCAGTTTACTAAGAGATCAAAGTCTGATGAAGAGGCACATACTGTACCTATCACAGCAACCCAAATAACAGAAGGTGCTAGTATTGTGATCAAAAGGAGTTTGTCTGAAATTGAGAGTATGGATTTGGACGAAGATGGGTCCCATAAAAAGGCAAATCTTCTTGAAGGTGGTGAAATTGTAAATGAGGAAGTTTCTGATGGTTTCAAAAGGGTTTCCCTAGTTCCCATGAAAGCTGTGCAAGTAAGTCAATTCTCTTTTAAAAATGTAGAGGGTGATGTAGACAGTTCAGAATCAAGCCTGGTATTTAAGTCAAAGGAAGAACTCAAAGCCAACTATATGGAGAAGAGGAAACAGTCTCTGGAGGAGACGTGAAATTTGCTCCCGCGAGTGAGAAGTTTATACAGTTCAAAAACCTCTCTAGTTTCTGCCAGAGATGCTGAGAGAAACACATTTTAGATGGCTATGGTAAGCGACAAGATGTCTGAAATGGAGATCCGACAGGCCAAAATCAGTACTCTGGATAAGCTACAACTTCACAAACAAACCAGTGATATCATTTACTCAGACTTATTACAAGCCATGGTAAAGATTAATAAATTACAATTTTTGATAGACAAATTAGGAATTCAATTGAAGCATGAGAGAGTTGAGAATAATGCAAACGTCATTCAGATTAGGAAGCTACAAATAGACATTGTTAGTTCAGATAACACCCAGGCAGTTAAGAGGATGCTAGAGGAAAAGGACAATGCACTCCAGGTCCTGAAGAAAAAGTTGAAGATCCTAGGTGCTGAACATGTCCAGTCCTCTGATTTATTGGCTCTCCAAGAAGAGAAGGATAAAGTCCATCAAGAGATGATGGGGTATAAAGGAAGAGCTGAGGAGCTACAGGAAGAAAAGGACAAATGGGAAGTTGAGCGGAATGACCTGTTATCTCAAATTTCCTTGATGAAAAAGGATCAAAATGATGAGAAGGAAATTATGGAGGAGTTAATGAGCCAAACCCCCACCGGTGAAGATTTGTCCATTCTGAATATCAAAAAGCCATTGGATGATTTCTCTACGGATGATTTGCTGGTGCCTATGTCCCAAGTAAGCTTAAAAGATGAAGCTATTAAAGAATTGAAGGCAAAGAATGAAAAAATAAAATATGAATTGGCCAGAGTAAGTGAAAGTAAAAAACAAATATTGCAGGACAGAAATCAGTTACAGAAAAAATTCAACGAGCTAAAGGAGAAAAACATCAGGAAGGGCCCTCTGCAGGGGGGAAAACATATCATTTGGGATACCTTATCTATAGAGATTACCAAATTCCGACAGTATCTAAATTTTATTGATGATATGAATATACTGATAAATTTGGCTCACCAGAGAGTAAAGCTGGTAAATGAACACATGGAGAGAAGACCTCTTACTACAGCCCAAAACACACTGAATTTTCTAAATTCACTGACATATCAGAAATTGCACGATATGGGGATAAAAGACAGAATATCAATAGTACTGTGGGCAAAGAAATTCATCCACAAGCATCACTTAATGAAGACGGTCCAGGATAAATCAGAAGAATTGCTATTGCAGGTTAATAATTTTAAACAGGATTTTAAGGAGCTGTTCGAGGACAGATTTCCTTCCTTCTGGGACTAGGAGGGGTGAATGTTCTCACAAGAACACTATCATATCTTGCTTCTTCAGTGCCGCATGGACCACTCCAAATTTAATGATTTGGAGAAAATCTTAACAGGGAAAACTATTGTGGATATGTTAACAGAAGATTTCGAAATTCTACAGAAGTTCGCAATTATCAGAAGCAGATTGCCCAAGAAGTCCTATGAAGCATACATGGAGCTCGAAGTATTAATTCAGGAAATGATGGAGTGTGATACTCCAAGCATAGAATAGTGGAAGGCCATGGAGTGGTTTGGAAAGACAAAGTACATTCTTCATTCCTAAAGACAAGTGTCATACACCGAGGAGCTGATTGGGAAAGGACATGGAGCTGACTGGGCAAGGACCTATCATCAAGATGATTTTTACTTTATGATCTATTAGGGTTGGAGTTGTAATTTATTCCTAAGAGTTAGGGATTCAGTTACAAAACTCTAAATTAAGTCGATCATTCAGTTATTGATCTTCTTGGAAGACCTATTATTTTATGTATAAATTTGTATCTTTTTATGAGATGGGGGTTGGAACCCATTGTGTTGTGGAATAATTTTGGAGAACATATCTATTTTTTGAATAACAAAGTGAATGCATGAGAATTTTGTCAGAGATTCCTATATCATTGATATTACAGTCTGTGTTTCTTTCTTTATGTGATTGTATTTCCCTTGTGTAACATTCCATTTTGTTTCTTCTTCGTATCTGGAATACAGCGTTGGATGATTAGAATTCATATGTATATGCTATAGTCATCATTTCAGATATTTTATAAATTTTTCTGCTAAAGTTGATATAGAATTCGTCTTTGATGCTCTGTATTAATGGGTTGTTTCCTCGTATCTTCCGTTTCACCTGGATCAAATTGAATGACTGTCATGATGTGATTACCTTGCCTTTGATAAATCTCGTGTATACATCTTTGTGATCTCCTTATATGTATATGACTCCATGCCCAATGGTTATGTGATTGTTTCAGCCAAACATACAAATCTTTAAGTGTTGTTTATTATCTGGTCTTGTTAAATTTGTATTGAGAGATCCCTCTCTGGAAGAAAATACCAGTTTCTTTCTAAAGTGGTTTTGCTGTTACCTTGGAGTTTACCTTTTACAACTTGGGTATATTCTGAGTGCTAACACCATGGAGAAAATTATTCTTTGAATCGTCGGTGCGGCGAGGAGACTAGTGGTTCAGATTGCCAGAAATTAATTGACAAACCATCGATGGGTTGTATGCAAAAACCACATTCGTTTTGTTAGCCACAGTTACGGCTACCTAAATAACTATCCACCTAAAGGATTGTGGTTCAAATTGCTGATGCAGCAGAAACAATTTAGCCGAGGAAGCTGCTGATGCAGCATGAAATTATTGTTATTAGGGCCGCCGATGAGCGCTGGAGAAATTTGTTGCTTATACCACCGAAGTGTTGGAGTTGTAGATGGGATGAGACCCAATGGGGAGAAATAAAAATTGGGGTTTCAAGTGGATTTTTCAAGCAGCTTTCAACTGTTTACAGTGGAATTTTCAACAAATTCAAGCTCGTGTTCAAGCGGGTTTTGCAGTGAATTTCTCATTGGGGTTTTCAGCAGTTTCAGGACTGGAAAGGAAGAAAACCCTAGGTGACTAAAGTTAACATTCTTGACCAAAATATAGTTGAAGTGGTGTGGTTTTAAAACCCAGAGTTAGAATGAAGCATGTGGATAGGCATTGCAAAGCTTATCTCGCAAGGATTAAGGGAGAATCACCCGAATCTAAGTATGCAGCAGAAAAGTGTTAGTGGTTGCTTGAAAGAGAAATGTGTTGCTGTCAATATGGACAAATCCAAGAATTGCATTCCTAGAGGTAGAAAGACTATGAAGTCAAACTAGCTATTGTGTGGAAGAGGAGTTCCATGCGATGATGTGGGACTTGAAAATGGAAGTTTCCTTAAACCCTATCTTGCTGATTATAACTACATTTCCTAAGTTTTATACTTGAAATGTATGAGGATATGCTTTGCATACATAGGATATTGAGTATTATACATTTATAATGAACCAATAATGATAGTTATTGCATTGGTGTTGGAATTAGTGGAAAAACCAATGACAACATGGACCTGGCTGAATATGTTGCTGATGCTGACGAATGTGACTAGAAACCCTCTGGAGAAAGGGATGAGGAAACACGTCCATAGTCAAAAGTTGGTGAGAAAATTCTGCAATCTCCTGCAAAGGACCAACCAAATTGGTCATGCCAAGGGTGTAAGTAGGACCCATGAAGGTAAGAGTTTGATTATGACAAATTCCATAGAGTGGTAAAGGTAAGAGACCTCATACCATGTGGATATTTGAATGTTATAGTACATTCGTATAGAAATGTGTCATGCCTTTATATAGCTTAGTAGTCCAAGGAAATTAAGTACTGATGATCTTGATTATAGTCATGCATCCTATATGAAGAAGTCATGGTTAGGCCATGCATGATATGTGTGAATGCATAGTACTCCTAAATCGATGCAAGGTAGCATTGAGTGGGTATGCATTAAAATATTTTATAAATCTTGTAGTTATGCATTGAATGTATTCA
>LPNX010906896.1:10623-32624 GCA_001517045.1 Pseudotsuga menziesii | reverse complement strand
TGTTAAGGGTTTTGAAATTTGATAGCAGAAAATCACATTGATAAATATTTTGATTGGGAGAATGAAGCTGGAGTGAACTTAATTGATGTGTTTCCTATCTTTAATGCTCCTGAATCTTGGTACAAAGATCTGGTGTACTATCTTCAAAGGATATCTATTGGGGAATTGGAACTCCAAGCACAGAAGGGTGATTCAGTTGAAGTCATCCTCCTATCAAATAATGCATGGAATGATTTTAAGAAAAAAAATATGATGGAGTTTTTCCCAGATGGCTGGAAAGAGAGGATGCCTCCAATATAGTCAAAGAACTACATGACATATACGAGAGGAAATTATTCTGGGGATACCACATTTCATAATATACTTAGGGATGTATATTACTAGGAAAATATGTTTAAAGATGACCATGCCTATGCAAGAAAGTGTGATGTATGCCAGAGGAGTGGTGACAAATTGGAAAAAGCAGCAAGATCGTTACAACCTATTACTATTTCATAGCCATTCAAACAATGAGGCATAAATGTTATTGGGGAAATCAATCTAAATTCTTCATTACAACATTGATATATTCTTATTGCTATAGATTTTTCACATGATGGGTTGAAGTGATTCCATTGCACAAAGTGAACGAGGATGTGGTCATGAACTTCATCCAAGAGAATATTATGACCAAGTTTGGAGTTCCAATTTTCCTCGTGTTTGATAATGCATCTTATTTATCATCTGTTAAAATAACTGATTTTTCTTATGAAAAAGGAATTAAATTACATTACTCATCTAATTATTATACTCAGGGAAATGGTTTAGCAGAATCAACAAATAAGAACCTTATTCGAATTTTGAAGACCGCTATTGAAAATAAGAGAAATTGGCTCTCGGCCCTTCCAAATGCACTATGGGTAGATAGGGTCACCCCAAACAGTTCCTTGGGAGTGTCTCCCTATACTTTGGTATATGGAAAAGAAGCTATCCCCCCCTCAAACATTCTACTCCCATCTTCCCAGTTACCTCAAGCCTCAAGGGGTTCCAGTAGCGAAGTTTTACAAGCATGAATTGACACTTTGTTAAAACTGGAGGAATTACGACAAAAGGCTAAAGATAATTTCAATCAACATCAAGTTATCATCAAAATATGGTTCAACAAAAGAAAATATGGTACAAGAAATTTTGATGTAGGAGACCAAGTTTTAAAATGGGATAATCCTCATGTAGAAAAGGGCAAACAAACAAAGTTCCAACATTTATGGATTGGCCCTTATCTGATCACTGAAAAGTTAGGCCCTGCAACTTACAGATTACAATATTTACAAGGAGTACAGGAAGAAAGTCTTCCTGTAAATGGCCTTTGTCTCAAACATTACTTTACTTGGGGTCTAGAAATCCTTTGTACAAATAAACTTGATTTTGTTGTTTTTGTTTTCCAGTTTGTTTATTTTCCTTTTTGTTTCACCTTATTTCATAACCTTAGTTTGTGTGCTTTTAATAAACTAGCTAAATGTTTTGTTCTTGGAAGTATAGGCATCTGATTAAACTCAAAATCTTTAGATGTTTGGAATTGCTTATGGGAAAGAGAAAATGCTAAAGTTCCATCATAATGAGATTCTTTAACTGTTGATAGACGATAGAAATTTAAGCTAGTCTTCAAGCCCACATTTGAATCATTATAACCCCTGTGAAATAATCAAAACTCATGAGGTCTGGAGTACTATCTTGGGGTTTCATCCATGCTCACATTAATACCTATCTCAGGAAGCATATCATGATGGAGCCATAGAAAGGAAGCATGTTTGACGGATGTATGGTATTCAAAATGATCCCATTGCTACAAATCAAAGAAGCCAAAAGGCTTAGATTGCAAAGTCATTTTTATGAAATATTCAGACTTCCATTAAAGAAATGATGTTGAGTAAATAAATCATCAAACCAAAAGGGCTATCAAAACAACAAATATCAGCAAGGTTCTTCTCCGTCTGTGAGCATGATGAGAATTTTTTTTTGTCACTCACACAAAACTTACATTGTGGATGGAAGAACCTGTACCAAATTCTCAAAGTAAAAAAAGCAATCAAGGAAGACTCAGAAGAAATTTCCAGTCATAAAGAAAGCATCAAAAGAATGCTAATAGCATGGGAATGAGGAACAAATGACTACATTTGTCTTACTCTATTTATAATCCTATGGAGTCTTATCTGGTGGCAAATTAAAGACAGGGGGTAAATGAATTTCATAATTTGACCCCAAGACAGTTATCATGACACTGAATTCTTGGTTACCTTACTCCCAAATAAATGATATCAAATGTGATGCTTGAAAGTTGCATCCCTGAATGCATCTGGTTTAAAGAAGTCTTGGGGAATAAATTTTAAGTAATCATTGAACATTCAAAGTACAGTATCATATGGAAATCTTCTTGTTCAAAGAATTTTTTTTTAAAGACCTGTGTTCACCAGCTAGTCGCCAATTGTTGCTGCTGCAACTGCTTCCCAAAAAGTTTTTACATTTTAGGGCTCCTCCTTCCATTTTTTATTTGTATACTTGTTTCCCAAATCAGATAATCCATCTCTGCATACTTATTATTTCCTAGAATCTCGAGCAAAAGTTTTTACCTAAGCCTGAAGTGTTATTTTGGTAAAAAATACTGAGGCACGACCTTGGAAAAAATCCTTACAAGAAAATCTGCTTTTGATTTAAGATCAACAGCTGAGAAATGGTCTAACCTAGATCAATGATCCATAAAACACAAGAGCGAAACCGGAAGCGGAAGTGAAAAGATCAAGGTTTGGCCATGGAAAAGTTAGAATCCTGACTCTCACTTTTCGTAGTTGAGGATCCAACGGTCTAGAAGGCTTTCTACCAGATCAACGGTCATGGATGATTCCGCACAAAAGAGAAACAAAAAAAGCAGAAGCAGAAATATCAAAGTTAATCTGGAAGAAAGTTGACATCCTTATTTATGCTTTCCACTATTTTAGATCCAACGGTCCAGAAGGCTTTCTGCCAGATTGATGATCCAAAAGGATCCCGCAGCAAAAGGAAGAATTAGAAGGGTGAAAGTAGAAAAGGAAGATTTTCGGTTATAAAAAGTTGAAAGTTCGCTTTCTGAGATCCGCAGGTTTTTTTCTGATCGATGGCTAAGAATAATTCCATGAAGATCAATGGCTCGAAAAAGAAGCAGAAAGCAGAAAGCGGAAATACGGAAATTTGGTTGCGAAAAGTTGGAGTTCTACTTTCTGACTTCTGTATAGATCGACGGTTTATAAAGATTTCACATAAGATCAATGGTGCAGAAAGCCTTGTTACGGAAACCAAATCTGAGAAGTTAGAATGTAAATTTGGTGAATTCGCATGATCTAACGGATCAAATTAAACCTGATCCATCCTTTGAGATCATCCAATTCGTTCAATTTATGTTTCGTTTGTGATTGTGAACCAATGGGGAAATTGATAAATCTTCCTCCCGAAGCTTAAACTAATAAATTTGCTGGCATAAGAGGGCGTTGGTCATTATATGTTTTCTGTTTAATAATCGATGCATATCACTATATTAAAATACTGTGAATTATGGTAGTTTCCATATCAGATATATATCTCATGGTGTTTTCTTTGTATATCACAGGTATTATTGTTCTCCATGTTAGGATGGGTAATTGTGAAACTAGGTAAAGGTTGCATCTTTGGATGACTGAGATTCATGGCAGATCAAGATCTACGGTCCTAAATATTTTCGTTGTTTAAACATGCAAGGAGAAATAAATTTCTCAAATTGGCAGAATGTGGTAGGACTTACACTTTTCAATGGCTAAGATCAAAGGTGGAATCAAATCTACAGTGGAGGTGAACTCCGATGATTCAACATGCTCGTGGGAATGGAATTTTCATAGTAGAGGAATTGGTTAAATGGTTACATATTTCAACAAAGGAGAGCTAATCAAGATTAGATCTATGATGAAGAAATTTTTTCGTTGATTCAACATGCGTAGATAAACGAGCTTTTGAAATCCGCAGAATTGGCTAAAGGCTACATCTTTCAATGGTTTAGATGAAGATATGTTTAGATCAATGGCTATGAATAATTTTGATGGGAGAACTGGCATGACCGAATAAAATATTGAAGGGGGATATACCTTATGAAATCTGCCCTATGACAAATGAAGCCCATCCTCGATTTAGATCTGACGGTCCTTTAGCCATTTCGTGAGTGAACTAGCAAGGGAGTTGATTGTGGGAGATAGGAGTGAAATCCTTTATGAAAGTGGGTTGATAGCATATTTCAAGTCCTCTCTTCATTGAGCGTTGGATGGACATCTGGCCGTGTGTTTTTCTAGCAGGGCAAGGCCCATGTAATTTTTAATTTTTTGTTTATTTTATGAAACCGTTTGTATCTAGCCATGTGGGCGAATAAGAATTCTGGGAATCTCCTAGGTGATGGATAGAGATAGTATAAATAGGGGTGAAGAGCACCATAGAAGGACTTTTTCCCTGGTGAAAAGAACACTAGAATATTAAAGAGTTACCTCTTTGCTAATAAGAAGGATCATTTTTCCAGAAGAAAGGGAATGCGCAGAGATTTAATCGAAATGTGTGGAATGCATACTATAGAACTATTTCTTCTTTATTATGTACATCATATAGTGAGATTGTTCTAACCTCCTGGAACTATTTCATTGGTCATGAATGTTTGTTGTCTTCATAAATGTCTATTTTGACAGTGTAATAAATGGTTTAATTATCTTAGAGCTACCTCTAGTATTGCTTCTGCTGTTAATGTGATTATTGTGTTGGTACGGCTATCTGTTAGACCTTTATGAGCATTTACAGTATATTACTATGAACTCTAAATTTGCTTCCTAGATGGGATATAATATTTTAGTTAAATAGACATAGATTAGATCTGCATTTAGCTTAGGCACTTGCATTTCATTCTTTAAACAAAATCATATAAACGGTGGAATGGGCCATAACCTGTAAAATATTTAAAGAACCTAATCTATGGTAGCCGGAACCGTGAACCAGGCGGATTCCCCACACCAAAAGGTGTATGTTCTAATTGGGATTGTTCACTAGGGAGAATCCCTACTGATTGGTACCTAGTATTTTTCAGGCATCAACAATGAGTCAATGACAATTTTTTTTGGCTAAGGTATCCATTACAAATTTTTTAAGAGGAACTCTTTCTTAGTGATACCATAGCATATCCATCTAACAAGAAACATATTGAATGAAACAAAGAATCATTACAAACTAAAGTAGGTACTTGACATCTAATAAGGTGATCTCTACATAATGCATTATCAATAGCTTCAAAGTTTTTTTGAATGTTTGAGGGTTCCAGTTGACAAACATTATGACATGTGAGAGGCATGGTTGGATATCTAATTGATTGGTCCAATTGTGATAGAATTGGCTCATAATGGCCATTAGAGGGATTTTGGTCATGGAACAAGATGTTGTATTGGTATCCAGAGATATGTGGATTGAAATGAAAATAAATTCTTTGGTTTGTCAATGACCAAACTTGAATTGGAATAGAAATCCATTTTATAAACCATTTAATGTAGAAGACAACACCCCATAATCCAAGGAATCTACTTTGAGGGGAGCTAGAGTATGTAGACAATGACATTCTTTCAAGATATGTTTGGCTACTATCAACTCCATGAAACTCTTGGAGAAATTCAGTACTAAGTTCATTTCTTTCCAAGTGGATTGCTTCTTGATCTGCATTGACCAAGCATTCTTGGAAATATTTCACAATTCCCTCTCGTATCTGGATTAATGTGTATCGAAAGTGGAAAATAACAACAAATGTGCCAAAGAGGAAATCACTAGGATTATAAAAGAAGCTTTGAAGCCTAAACGAACTTGATCTAGAAAGAACAATATCTATTTCTTCAAGGACATGTTTCTTCACAAGAGGTTGTAGAGAAGGAACATACAAGGTAGCCATAAGAGAAATGATGAAAGCCAATGTACGGTGATAAATGTGCAAAAAGAAAGGAAAAAGTAGTCAAACTAAGAAATGCAGCTTAGTAAAATGGCACACATCTGCAAAACCAAAACAAAGCACTCAGTATGTTCATAGAAGTTGAAAATTGGAAATGCATTTGGAATCAAAAGAGGCATATATTAGGGGTAGACAATCAATCAAAATGTAAAGAACCTGTAAAATAGAAAAGATATAATTTAGAACAAATTTTCATGTACATTTAGCCTAAATCTTTGGCATTCTGTAGTAATCATATTCTTTAGTATGAATTTATAAAAAAGACCTTCGATATTCTTTACAGGATTGTTGTTCTTCAAAAGTTTTGAAAATGTTTAGTCATGTAAAAGCCTAAATCCTTGGAATTATGTAGTAATCAAATTCTTTATTATGATTTTACAAAAAGGAACTTTTATTACAGTATTGTTGTTCTTTAAAAGTTGTAGGTTTTAGATTAATCTTATTCACTAGTGGTTTGAGAATACAAGTTTTGTTCTTCTTCAAAGCTTTTAAATAATTCTCAAATATTTTTTTCCTTTCAAAAATTTAAGATATACTATTTACTTCTCTTTATGTTTTTAACTTCCAAGCATCTTGAGCTCCAACCTTATTAAAAATAGAATTGAATTATTAAATTTTGATTATAATGGCGAGCACTTAATTATAGTTTGGTCGACTTTGCTTTTCAGAGCTGATTTTGGGGTTGGAGTGGTTTTCTAAGATTTGTTTCTTCAAAACATGTAAAGGTAAACATTCATAAAACCCCTCAAATTTGACTTCCTAGCCCCTAAGAAATAAACCTCTAGCACTAAGGCCCAAATGCCTTTCTATAAGTGAAGTAAAACCTGTTTTATACTTTTATTACAAACTAAATTTTTGATACTTATAGTGTTTACATCTCTGTATTCATAAGCAAACAAGGGTTTGCAAAAGAAAAAAGAAATTGAAAATAAATGAAACAAAACTTTGTAGTGAAAAAGATAATGAAGCAACACTCTTAGGTTGACAATAAATAGATTATTTTAAATTCAATTCATTGTAAACTTACCATCCAATTATAAGAAAATGTGATTATAATATGTTAACTCTATATAATTATAAGTTCTTTAAATTCATATGTGTCAAACTTATATTATAAGTCATATAAGGCAAACTTATAACATTAATGATATTTTTTTAAAACCAAAATTTAATGGATGCCAACATTTAATGCTCAATAACAAAGCCAATGTATGATTGATGCCAAATAATCAAAATAAATGCTAGCAGTCAACCATACACAAATTACCACAAAGTAAACTCAATGTGACATAAACAAGTTGATATGCAACTTAAGGATTTTATAATACTTAAAATTGCTTTTGAATCATATTGACGTTAAACATATAATTTTTAATAAAAGTATTATTCCAACAAATTACTCTTCATTCCCATTATATTAATAAGACATATTTGTAAGTATACCTACCTAACTCTTCATTTTCCATGACAACCTTTGAGTTTTTATGTGCATATAATTGTTGTCATAGTGAAACACCCATTGTTTGAATGATTTGAAATAGTTGATCATAAGTTTACGAAGTTAAAATAGTCAAATATACAAAACTAATTCTTTGCATTATCTTGACAATGATGATTCATCTTGGAAAGACATACAAGTTTACATATAGCTGCCATATTTCATAAAACTCAAGATTAAATCTCTTTGAACATTGATTTAGCATTAAATCTCATAATAATGTAGATGAAAAAGAATAAGCGTAGATGTTGTTGGATCCTGGCAATCTGATCTTATAAAAACTCGTTGTTATGGAAAACCACCATGGTTCCATTAAAATGGTTTTGTTCAAAGTTTCAATGAATTCAAGTAATACATTTTTTTTCCACAGAAAAAAATCGTAACTTTATTACAAAATTACATTCATCATATGCGCTACTATCTTTACAGATTAGTGTCCATTTTCTCAATTCTTCAGCACCAAAAAATGCTTTTTACAATAGGTAATAATTGATTAAAAATCAAATTATATCCAACCCAAGTATTCAATCAGTTAACACTACAGTCAATGATAGATATATCTTATAAGATAACCAGAAAGTAGTATTGACACTGTACATATCAACATATTACAACATATAATCCTTGACTTTCAAAGACTATGTAAAATTTAAATATCATCTAATTCAGTCTTTATCAACAAAGAAAATAGATAAGGCTTATCCTCAAATACTGTCATCAAGTATTTTACCAGAAAAAAACTATCACAAAACTTGTCACAATACCTTGTCTCCCACTGAACACAAAACTGTCACAAGTATCCTTTCAAAAACTGTCATAAAAATGTCATAGAACTATCACAAGTATCACTGTCACTAATATTTATACCAATAAACTGATCATCAGATAAAAACTATTAACAAAAACCACCAAAGTCTCATAATCCCCCCCCCCCGCAAACCTTATAACTAGAAAATTTGAAAAGTCTCATAAGTTTCAGATCCTCTAAACTCCACAATTTTCCAATGACCTTCCACCACATTAGCACCTGCATTAGCTAAAGCATCAGCTTTAGAACTCCTTTCATGATAAATATGCTTATAATCAACTTTAACAAGGAAATTAGAAATTCTAATCACCTCCTGCAAGACCTGAGTAAGAAGAATATTATTAATCCTGAACTTACGAGATACCCAATTGATCACCAACTGTGAATCCCCAAAAATATGCAAAGTTTGAACCCCCTGCTTTAAAGCCAAAGTAATAAGCAACTTTAAGGCTAAAAGCTCAGCATAGTTGTTGGTGCCCAACCCCATACCAGCAGAAAAAGTAAAGAAGTGCTCATCAGATAAATACAATATTCCACCTGCCCCACAAATCTGAGGATCTCCAGCTGTCGAACCATCAAAATACCGCCAAGGTGATGCTTTGTCAATTTGTTCATTGACAACCATTATTATATTCAAAGCTCTGTTATCCAAACGATAAGAACTCAGCAAACCCAAACATAAAGAAGTTACCACATAAGACTTTGGATGAATATCTTCAAAACATCATTGAATCCTAGCCTTCCATATGAACCATGAAACAATAACAGGTAAAGATCTATACCTGGCCTCAGCATGCAAAACCCAGTTTTTAACATAGTCTAATACTGATATACCATGCCAAAAATTATTACATCTTAACTTGTAATCAATTTCTAACCAAACCCTCCTCGTGAATGAACATTCGAAACCAATATGAGAATTAGTTTCAAACTTCATTTTGCAAAGATAGCACTAGCCCGGTCCTTCTCTTCCTTTTCTACACAGTATATCCCAGGTAAGTGCTTTCCCTAAAAATAAAAACCAACAATAGATTTTTGATTTTAATGGAAATGTAAGTTTCCATAACCACTTCCACCACCAGGAACTTTCCATCTCATTCCTGTCATGAATAAGATGAAAATAACCAGCTTTGGGTGTGTACTTACCTGTTTTGGATAGACTCCATATCAACTGATCATCCTCAATTGAAATTCTAACATGACTGGATGTCAACAATGGCAACATAAGTATTCCAAATAATTATTTCCTAGTCAACAAAACCAAAAAAATCAGCATTTAGCCAGTTCTGATCCTATAGTAATATTGTACTAGTGCAAGCAATATCCTTTAAAACAAAAAAGCCAGCATAATAAAGTTTATCAATCATAGAGACTGGTAAAACATGCCTCCATTTGCATCCAAGCCAAGGGTCAATGCCTATACGCACCTTTGTTCCAGTCCCTATTCTCCACACAAGTGACTGTCCAATAAGATTAAATGACCAAAGTACCACTTTCCAACAAATGGAAATGCCTTTCTTTTTCATAACAACAACCTTTATCCAATCTAATAAAGTTAAGGGTGAAATGTATTTCTAGATTGCGATCTGCACCCAAAGGCCTATACCATTAATCAAATTCCACACACTTTTAGCAGCAAGAGATTTAGCAAATAAGGAAGGTATTTTCAAGCCCCAACCTCCCAGATATTTGGGATTAGCCAAAACCTTCCATGATGACCAAGGTAAACCAGAAGCCTCATTGTTGCCAGACCATAAGAATTTGAAACAAATCTTTCTGATTCTTTCAAGAATACCTACTGGTATCCAAAAATGCATCCAATATACTGGAATGGCCTTAAGAACAGACTTTACCAAAATAAGTTTTCCTCCCTTAGATAACCATCTAAAACTCTAGTTCTTGATTCTCTTTTCCACTTTTGTAATGAGCCAAACCCAGTCTTTCAAACGATATCTGCAAGGTTTAGATGAAAACCAAGATATTTCATACCATACTCAATTTTATCAACATTAAAAGAAAATATGTTCTGAATTGAAATCAACTCGGATTCTTCCAATCCAGAATAATAAAAAGATGAATTGTCCTCATTAATAATCATTCCAGATGCTTTACAAAAAACCATCAAGACCTCATATAAGGTTGATAATGACTATTCAGAACCATCAGATACCAAGATAATATCATCCACAAATAAGATATGAGATAGAATGATATTGTTACCAAAAGAGATACCCTAAAAAGCCCCACTAATTTGAGCTGTAAGGATATACCTGCTCAAGCCTTCTACCACAATAAGAAAAAGTAAAGGTGCCACAGGGCATCCTTGTCTAAGCCCCCAGCCAGATCTAAAAAAAGTTGATGCCACCCCATTAATAAGTACAACAAATGAAACTGAAGTGATGCTGCTCATCACCCAAGTAATAAAAGGTACTGAAAAACCCATTTTAGACATAATTACCCATAAATATGTCCAATTTACACGATCATATGCCTTACATAAATCAATTTTAAGCACCACTGATTTCATACCCTTACAATGAATAAGATGTAAACCTTCCTGAATAATTCCAATAGCTTCATGAATCTATCTTCTGGGCAAAAAACCAAACTGTTCTTTAGATATAATTCTCCCCAAAATCTTTTTAATGCGAGTAGAAATGATTTTATCAATGATCTTATATATAAAATTACATAAAGATATTGGTATGAAGTCATCAAATGACTTAGGAGAATCAGTCTTATGGATTAATGCAATAAAAGTGGAATTAAAAACAGCAGGTATCTTCCCACTAAGTCTCGAATATCCCATAACTCTTAACAAATCACTTCCCAAAACATCAAAAAGTTCCCTATAAACTTCCACCGGGATCCCATCAAGTCTAGGACTCTTATCTTTTTACTTACTGACAAAATAGTCTAAATTTCTACAAGTGTAACAGGAATCATAAGTTCTAAATTTTCACTTTCAGAAATATTAGAAGGAAAATTATCAGCAATTTCCAGAATTTCAGGAAAATGAAGATTGTCATCTTCTTTAAACAAAGTTTCAAAGTGATGAACACCCGCCCCAACAATAGACTCAAATCCCTCAACAATGTTACCCCTGTCATCTGCTATCTTCCATATAGAATTTATATATTTTCTGTGATTAGCAAACTTATGAAAGAATGGGGTATTATCATCACCACAAAGCAGTCAGATAACCCTGCTCTTCTGTCTAGCTTCATTTTCTCTATCTAACAAAATATTTCTCCTTCTAGATTCCAGCACATACAGAGAAGCCTTATCCTCATCAGTAGAATAACCAAAACCTAATTTGGTACATGCATCCTCTGATAAAATCTCGATCTCTACTAAGTCTTTAGTATCTTGCTCTTTCCTCTTAATAGACCAACAAATAGATACTTTTTAAATCTTTTTAAGATTAGTAGAAAATTGAGAAGCAGAAGACATTTCAGAATTCTCATCATACATCTTCCAGGTGTTTTTCAATAAAATGACCAAATCCTCATGATCCATCCAATGTGAATTAAACTTGAAAGGAGTATGTAATTTCTTATCATGACCCAAAATATGTAAAAAAATAGGATGATGATCAGAATCCCCCCCACACCGCATCCATTGACGAAAGCAGAGCTCAAATTCCAAAAGATCAACAAAAATCATCAATCTATATAGATGTTTACAAATATTCTTACTTCAAACTCTCCTATTGGTCCAGGTGGGTAGAATCACATTCGACACTATATCCACAAGACCATGATCATCCAATATTTTTGCAAAAAAATCAGACAGACAATCGCTTCTGGCCCTATCTCCCCAAATCTCAGATAATCCCATGGAGAAATTCAGATCCCCACCAAAGATAATCTTCGTATAGTTAGCACTCATAAAATCCAAGAGATTGTTCCAGAACCCTTCCCTCTTGACATAAGTTCCATAGATATTAACAAAGCAAATCTCCATTTGAAGTTTAGTCGAATAGAGAGCTACATATAATCCCGAATCCATTGCCCAGGAATTCAAGAAAAGTAAAAAACGATTTCTCCAACCCACAAGCAAGCCCCTGATTTTCCTTTAGCATCCACAGAACAAAAAGTCCATCCAGGCAGTAATAATTCCATATTACCAGCAAACAGAACCCCATCACCCATAGTTTCTTGTAAAAACAGAATATCAACAGATTGATCAGACACCAGCCTACAAATAGCTAGTTTTTTAGGTTTACTAGCTAAACTTCTACAATTAAGAGTCATCACTATCATAAAGAAACCCTACAATGGACATTCACTTCTCTAAGTGCCCCAAAAACATCATAAAGATCAATACCCATCACAGGCTCAACAAATTTTGTAGGAGTCAATAATCTCCTAAAACCAACAGATGAGACAGAATCCATCAAAACCTTAGAACTAGATTTGAGGAAGTAACCAGAACCAGTTCCTTTAAAAACTTTAATAGGGGAGATAAACCCTAAATCCTTAAGGCAGGAATCTCCCAAAATAAATTTATCCAAATGTTCCACTCCTGCCTCCATATATTTACTTAGTAAGGTACCCTCCTCAAAATCTACCAAGGAAGACAGACTCAAAGGTTTAAGTGTCGAATCACAGATCACCTCGGCATTAGGTTCAAAAGTTTCAACACATATATCAGTTTTCAAAGGCGAATTACTCTCTTGATCAGCTAAATAGAAGGCTAAATCAATAGGAACTTCATATTTCTTGACTTGCCAAACAAATTTGGACTTGGGAGCAGTGAACAATTGTTTTTTCAAAAATGGTAAATGACAATGGGCTAGCAGATGACCATAACAGTGAAAACGATTTCACCGAAAGGGAAACCCTACATAAACTAAAGGATGGGTAAATACTATCTCACCTTTCTTAATGGCAATGTCTTCAGCAAGACCATTACACATATCTAAAAGGACCAACACTTTCCCAAGACAACAAATACCAGTTTCTAAGAAAGACAAGTCAACCTCAACAAATGTCCCTAGTGCATTACCAATCATCTTAAAAAAATCCACAGACCAGAACTCGAAAGGCAGATTGGGAAATTTTACCCATATGGGTATAGAGTCATACCTTTCAAAACGAGGATCAAATAAAGACGTCCAGTGGTTAAGAAATAGTCCCGAATTCTCCCATTTCTAGACACCTTTTAATATGACGTCCAAATCTGCTGAATTCTAAAACTTGAAAGCCAACCATCCCCTGGGAAGAATAAAAAATTTTGGATAGAGGCTAACCACCTGCAACCAAGATTCAGATGCCTAATAATGTAAACCTTTACCACTGATCTTTCTCCCTCCAAACTGACCCACGAGTGTGAGAGCATAGGTAAGAACGATCTCATTCAAAGGAACATCCCCGCCCACCACCAGAAGCAAGGGTTTATCCTGTTTATGCAAACATTTACTGATTTTCTTGCCAGAAACCTTCTTCGAGACAGTGTGCTGAAGCGATACATCCCTGGTTTCATCCTCATATCTTTCAGAAGCCCCGCAATAAACAAAACCATCAGATACCTCGACATTCATGAATTTATCCATCGGAGGGGACTCTCGCATGACAGAAGGGTTCAGAGACACTTCAAAAGCCGAAGTACCAAGCATAGATACATCCACTTGACCCATTAATGGAGAAGCAGCAGGTGAGAAACCAAAATTCGCAGCATTAAAAGATGATTCTCTCCCAACCCCCTTCAAAAATCTCCCATCAATTGCCTCATCCATTTGAATGCTCGAATCCATCACATTCTTAATAGAAACCCCATCAAAATAAAAATATGAAAGCTTCTTCACAATAGACGACCTCTCCAACTCCAGTGGCTATGAACTCAAACAAACCTCAGAAACCCTCTTTGGGATCACCCTTGAGGAGTTAAAAACCCAATTATTCTAAGGAGAGCGCACTAAGGCTTTAACCTCCCACAAAGACATATCAGACCTCTCACAGAGACAAAAATCAACCCTAACACCCAAGTAACCTCAGGATGGAAACGACCACCAAAAAACAACAAATCCACACGATTCATAAAAAAAAAATAGCCTGACACCAAACTAGTTGTGATGCAAACAGCGCCCAAGAAATGTATGAAATTCAATCTCCACCCTAACTCCCAAGTAAACTCAGGAAGGAGCATCGTCAAGAGTTTTAGATACGACCGCCAAAAGATACAACAAAACCACACGGGTCAGACAATAATGCAACTCGACACCAAACTAGTTGTGAGGCACACAGCACCGAGGAAATGAATGAAAATGAATCTCCAAAAAGATCGAAACAAGTTCCAAGAACCACCAATATGCATGTCTAACTCTGAAATCCCCCAAGTGTAAACCCATACCAATCAATAAATCAAATCACAAAAGTCAAAATAAATGCAGCCCGACACCATGCCAAATGTCCAACAATCATCGCCAAAGTATCTTCAGGTGTATGTTCTGAGTTTACTCCATTAAAGTCGCAGCTCCAAGAAATCACACAAATTCTTATGTTCGATTCAAGTAATACATATAATACATACGGGAACCAAATGCCAAAAATGATGCAGTACTCATATAATAATAATCCATCCACATGAAACAAATTGCATGGAATTTTACACCAAATGAAACTACAAAGTTAAATTAAAATAGACTAGACTACTTCATACCATGGAAACTGGACGAATGAAGCTCATGTGAGAATATCACCAAATCAAACAAAAGGATATTTTAAGCATCCATATCAAATACTTGCCTCCAATATAATGGAAATAAACTGCTTGTTAATTTTAGAGGACCATGAAGGAAAAATGACAAAAAAAAATAGCAATTGCTAATCACACACAATAAGCCATAAACTCAACTCACATCGTAACTTACACATGAAAATTATTTCTTTCATAGGCTTTGGGAAAGTGACCAGGCAATAAAAAATAATAATTAAACTATGCTCATCATGTCTTCCTCATATCTAAGAAATTTTTTACTAAACTTACACATGGAAGAGATTTTTTTCATATCCTTTGGGAAAGTGACAAGGTAATAACAAAAAATAATAAAACTTTCATAGATTTCTTCCATATCCTTTGAGAAAGTAAGGAAAATTTTAATTGGTACTAGAAGCTTTCTTAAGAGTTTGTTCTTCCATATAAGGAAACTTTAGTTGATAATTTTTTTTCATTCATTTTTTTATTAGTAATTTCTATGGTATAGCACAAATCATAATAATAATAAAAAATCCAAATTTAAATAAATATAAAAAAAAAAAATATTAACCAAGACTTTAGTTACACATGCAAAATATTTCTCTCATATAAGGAAACTTTAGTTACACTTGCAAAAGATTTCTCGCATAGAAGGAAACTTTAGTTACACATTCAAAAGATTTCTTTCATAGACTTTGGGAAAGTAAGGAAATTTTTAGTTGGCACTAGAAGCTTTCCTAAACTTTTGTTCTCACATATAAGGAAACTTTAGTTGATAAGTTTTTTTGATAATTTTTATTAGTAATTTCTATGGTATAGCACCAATCATAATCAAAATAAATTTGTTTCAAAATTTAAATAAATATAAAAAATAACAAAATTCAACCAAGACTTTAGTTAAACTTTACATATAGTTCTATGAGCAATTAATGGAATAAGAGGGAAACAATGATCTCAGACTAATAATATCAAATCATAATTATTTACATATAAATAAACTTTACAATATAAATAAATAATATTACAAAAATAATAATAATGATAATAATGATAATAATAATTAAATTAAAAAATACATTAATAAACATTCATAAACATCAATAAGGCTCCATTTGGTCATCCTTCACCCAGCAAGGAACATGATGCTCCTCATAAAGAGCTGAGAACAATTATGAATGAATGGCGCTACAAGAGCACAACTGGATCAGGAAGAGACCTTTAAAAGGTTAGAATAGAAATGCAATTTTTGAGAAACTCAAGACACCAAGATGCAATAAATTCTTTATCTTCTATTTTCAAAACATACACATACATAATTGCATTCCAAATTAATTACTTCATCCTTTTAAATAAATAACCAAAGTCAAATATGAAATAATCTTGGAATGTATTACACCCTGTTAGTGATTTAGCTCTGGAGGCACTCCGCATGTTTTTGTCTTGTACACGAAAGTGACCATGCACTAGCTAGGATACTTTACTTTGTAATGTTGTTTTATAAAGTTTAAAGTGACTCTTATGTAATGGGACTTTTTATAAAGTATTCCCTTGTTTTAATTTTATAAATTGACTTTATGAGATAAAGTGCACTTGTTTCATAAAGTAAAATGTGACTTTATTAAAATTAAATGTAACCCCTTTTGGGAGAAAGTTTCTCAACCCTTGATATTGAAAAGCAAAGATTTAATCTTGGAATTTGGATTTAGGAAATGGGGAAGGTGAAAAGTCACTCTCAAGTTATAAGGCAAATCCTAGGGTAGTGTGCAAGACAAGTTGAAGGAAATCATTTCCACGAGTGAGCATTTTGGCTGGGTTATTTTTCAGAGAGAGAGGGAGCTGCATTTTTCTCAAGTGGGAACAAATCCCAAGGAGAAGTTTTGTTCTCAAGTGGGCATGAATCCCAAGGAGATGGGCATGTTTCCCAAGGAATTTACTTTTGTTGAAACCGTACAGTCTATGTTGTACTTGCTGGGCACTATTTTTTAGGAGGGTCGTACATGGTACAGACTACTGGGAACACATATCGAGGGTTGTATAGTGCACGAATTGCTAGGCACTATTTTTGAGATCTGTTGGGCACATAAATTGAGGTGAATTGATGTTGTGGAGGCCGTACAACCAGCTGTGCACAGAAATCGAGGTGGGCACAAAAATCGAGGCATTGGTACAGTTATTTAATGTTGTCATAAATGCTGCTGTAAATTAATTTTCTTCCTGATAAATGATACAATAAAATTTCTCTTGGACTGCTTTTCCTCAGGGTGGGGTTTTTTCAAGGTCACATTGACCAAATTCCAGTTATTTTATCAGTCTATCTTTTTTATGTGATTTTATGCTACTATAGACTTAGTTTCAGTGTTTCATCTTTTTGGGCTATTGATTTAAATGCATGAGAGGTGTATTTTATTAATGACAAGTTTTAAGTCTGAAATCTGGGTAAACAAAGTGTTTGACAAAAGTATGGATTTTTTTGTCAATTTTCTACACACCCAAGAAAATCAAAGATGATTTAAATATCTTGGAATGTATTAAATGCGAAGTTACAGGAATAGAATCCCATTGATTGAACATCGCAACCAGATTTGAATAAACATGAATTAGATAAATTTATGAATGAGATTTATAGAAATAAGAAGCATGATAGTTTCTTCTTATAGGTAAGACACAATATGGATTCCATGCCATTAGAATAAACATAATAGCGTTCGTAATACCTGTGGTAACATTGGAAGTAATTTTTTTTAAAGCTTTATCTTGTGATAAACTAATAGATGTTGTAAAAACATTATTGAATAAATAAATTGTGAATGTTTGGAAACGGAAGTTGGGAAACCATGCAGTTAATTGACAAAAATCAAGTTTGTGTTAGTAACTGAATACTCAACTATCTTTAAGAAGGGTGCATCAATGGAAGTGGGTTACAATTGTTGGCAAGGCGATTTCGGAAAAAACGAAAAAACGTACCTCGATCAAGCTTTTATTAAACCCTTGAACGAAGTTTTAACACCTCGATCGATGGTTTAATAAAAGCTCGATTGAGGTTCTGATAAACCCTCGATCGAGATTCTAATAAACCCTCGATCAAGAGTTTCAGACCTCGATTGAGGGTTAAAAAAGACCTCGATTGAGGGTTAAAAAAGACCTCGAGCTTCCAAAAGATGCTTGGACACCTTGTATTTTGGATCCCCATTTGAATTCATGTCATTGAACATTTTCAATTCTTGTCGAAATGAGAATTAATATCATTTTTAGTTTCCATACTATTTGTTTTTCGAATCTCACAGTTGTCATAACACCTTTTCTTTCATTTATTTTCCTCCACTCTTAGTATTATGAAACACCAAAATGTCATTCAATAATTTTACTAGCAAAATTAACTGAAAATGTATGACACAATAACAATTTTGAAGAGTAAACAATGGACATTGATATAACCCAAGGAAATGAGGTCATGTTTTTTTTTTATGCTCACATTTTCATTTCTCTAAAGGTACTAAAAATACTTTCCTCCTTTGTATATAATTTTTAATTTTAAAAAACTACAATTATGTGATATGACTGTAAATGTAACACTAATTTTTATCTTAATCGTTATGTTCTATTCCTCCCTAGGCTTTGGGATTTAAATATTTGTCCCGGAGATCTATACCATAGGTAGATCGTAGAGAATCTAGGTCGAGTGGACACAACTCGCCTAAGTTCAGCTCATCAACTGAATTGCTTCCATCATTGCTCTCATTGATTCAATGCAAAAAGAATACTATGACAATGATGCATGCAATTTAGTTGATGAGTTGAACTTAGACGAGTTGTGTCCACTCAACCTAGATTCTAAAGACTACGATCTACCTATGGTATAGATCCTCGGATTAGATATTTAAAGCTCAGAGCCCAGGGCCAAATAGAACATAACGATAAAGATAAAAATTAGTCTAAATTCAAAGTCATATCACATAATTGTATTTTTTTCAAATTAAAAATTGTAAACAAAGGAGCAAAGTATTTTTAGTATTTAAAACATTTCACTACATTTTTGTACTACATTGTATACACATTGGATATATTGTTGATAGGAATCAAATAATGTTGAAATTCATTACCAACCATTGATGACATAAACAAGTTAGATGTTGAATTCTAATGAAAACACACCATGATACTACTTGAATATAAGCATTAAAAAAAATGCATGTAGTTCACAGACTCTAAAATTATTGTTAAATCCCCAAAATGAATCCCTATCAAATCACCATCAAGGTTTCACAACTATTGGTTAAAGTTTTGAGTTATCATGCTAGGATGCATTGAAGGGTTTATTCATTAGAGGAAATTTGGGGTCTAAATTGGGCCTTATAAGAAAACGTGCCAAAATAAGTTTTTGTGAGTTGGAATTCAAGAACCAATAGAATTTCAATAAAATAAGTCAACCATAATGGTTGAATTGGCATATTTGTCATTAAAAAAAACTACGTTTTTTGTTCGTATTTTCGACATATCTCATTGTGTTTTTACCCAAATTTCGATCGGGAGAGCTCGTTGGATGCGGAATTTGATTCCGCATCCAACGAGTACCCACACTGCATACTTTTGACGGACCCTGATACCCCCAAAACAAGAAATACCTGAAATTTGAGTAAAAACACAGGGAGATATGTCGAAAATACGAACACAAAAAGTAGTTTTTTTCTTTCTTCCTCCAAAATTAATTAATATTATTTTATTATTTTAACCATTATTTTATTATTTTAACTATTATTTTATTATTTTCCTTAGGAGGCCCATTTTAGACCCCAAAATTCCTCTAATGGTATCTACGTCATGGCCATTTTGCTACAAAGAATAGTTTGTCCACTTGGTCACTGCACACAATATTCATAATCAATGTCATCTATAGTGTTGTTTAAATCCATGTCTCTTTTCAACATAGAGTTCAATTTCTTTGTTAATATCTTTGGTCCAGAAAAAATTTAAACTTCATTAAATTTAGTTATAAGGAGGGTTGCAAGGTCGCATATATGGGGCGCAACATATTATTATCACTACGAAAAAACCTTTTTTTATGAGTGGAGCAAGTTGGGATGTCATGTTTATTTCATGAGCCTTATCCATTTGCTATATTCTTAATTTACTCGTGTCTAGATGAAACAGATTGGTAATAGGTTATAATTGTCAATTATGCTTATGTACACATTTATCTATACAATGAGAGAGTTCTAATTATATGTTCTAGGTGAACTATGGAAAGAGTTTTCTTGTTCCCTAAAGTTTGATCCCTCTTTAATAGTTTCAAAAAACTAAATCTAAAAAACAAAGGACAACTTCCCTGTTTACTAGTATATTTCACTATGGTTATGAGTATTATATTATTGCTCCTTCAATTCTTCTTCTTATACATTTATATTCGTATCATTTATTCGGATATGAAAAATAAATAAAAATTAAATTCTTTATATTTATTACAATGTTGAGAATAAGCATCCTTCTTCTTATTCTTTTTTATTTTATATTTCATTATTTTATATTTTTTTAATTATGTTTTTATTTTATTTTATTTTACATTTACCATCTTGAAAAAATTATAATTTCCCATTTCCCCTTTATTCTTGTGTAATTTTTCTTTTAAATTCTCTTAGATGGGTCCTTGAAACCCATTTCTAAAATGTCCTACACTAACATAATATTATATATAATATATATAAGCTAAAGCTTATATCCCAAAAAAATATGCTAGTATATTGGTAGTAATGTACAAAGCTTTTTTCAAGCGTTTAAGACTAGCTTGATTGAGGGTTTATCAAACAATCGATCGAGGGTTTAATAAAACCTCAATCGAGGTTCCAATAAAACCTCTATCGAGGTATTTAAATATGTCGATCGAGCTTAATACCTCGATCGAGGGACTGAAAAACATAGATTTAGCCCTCTTACAATAAAATCAATGTTTCTTTGTGTCTTCTAAGGGTGTAAACTCTGCCATTCATGGCACACAACTGAGTGGAGTTTAATACCAATAGATTCATCATTGAATCCTCTATCCATTGAGATATCATGCATGTGTTTTGGCATTCATATGTTTTTTTTTAATTATTTATAAAACTTACACTTAGAAAACCAAAAAACAACTTCGAAGCAGCTCAAAGAAAAATATGCAGGGTCAAATATACACATCCAAAAAAATCGTCAAAATGCACATCCCACACATCGACATGTCCTCTTCAAAAGGGTGTCTTTGGTTTTTCAATTTTTGAAAACAGTGAAAAAAAAGATGGGATGGACACACATGTGTATAAAATGATGATGAAATTAGATGTTGTCACTTTTGAAAAATAATAAATAATTGTATATTGAGAAATAAATTAACAAAAAAATATGTAGACCACATTGCATTATGTGTAGATCATGCTCATATATATATATATATTATTAATGTAAGATTCAATTATTGGGGTTAGACATGAGCCACTTATTAACTTCTTCAAATTTTTAAGGTCACACAGTTCATTAAATGCAAAATTTCACACATTAAATGGCATCAAAATATTTTAAAAATATATCATTGGGAAGCCAACATAATATTCTACAATTTGTTTTTTTACTGCAAGTAAAAATTCACATGGCTTATATGAGTTTCGAGGGCTTCTATCTAGCACGAGTAAAAAATCAGGTTTTCATCGCCAAATTTGACCAAAAAGTGTTACCCACCTTCATGGAATCACCCAGAAGACAGGTGGAAAATCTTAGGAGTTAGTTACTAGCTGTTAAGCCCTAGGAAAAAAGAGGAAATGGTATGCAAAAAAAGGAGAGAAATACAAGAGAAAATATGATATACTGAAAGTAGAGCAGAGCTATCAGAGAAAACCTGAAGGGTGTTAGGCTATGGAATAAGAACCACCAGTGAAGAGCTTAGGAGAGTGTTAGGTTCTATATGTAACTGACTCTGAATAACTGGATGGTGGCAACATGAAAAAATGAAGAAGTAAAAACACAGACTG
>LPNX010906896.1:0-10150 GCA_001517045.1 Pseudotsuga menziesii | reverse complement strand
ACATGTTTGGGATAGTATTAATTTTATTTACATTTTCTTCTGAACCCTATGCAAACAAATTTTAGGATTAAGAATGCATCACATAATAATTATAACCCTAGAATATTTATATTGATTTTACACATTAAAAATATAACCAAATATACCATTCATTGGTGCCAAAACTTCCATACTACGTTCTTCCCAATAAACAAAACTCTATACAAAACTCTTACAGAGGTTTCTAATCAACTGTATAGAGTCAATAACCATGAAGGAAATAACTATTAATCACCAAATTCAAAATATATTCATGAATGGAGCTGAATAACTGTCCAAAATTAACAAGTCGCAAAACTTATAAAAAGAACTAGAGTATGCATAGTCAGTTGTGTTGACGACCTTAAAACTATTTCTTATAGGTAAATAAAAACGTGACAGATCCAACTTTTGCTTTATGAGGGAACTTCAGAGAAACAAATTATATCAGACATTGTTTTCCATAAGTTGGATTGAAATGATTTTTTGCTTGGAAGAAAAGTAATCTACCAAATTTAGAGAGGAAGAATAATTGAGGCATGAATTCATCCCCAATTCCAAATGAGTTGACTTGCATGTGTACTAAAATCCACTTGGAGCACCTAAGAAATAGAAGCCATAAAATGCAGCTCCAAAATTGGAACCTGGAACTCTCTTTGTTGGCCTAAAAACTCTTGTAGATTCATTCAATTTACTAATCCTATTGCAGATTCAATTTCATTTAATAGTTTTGCAGATTTAAGGCGTCAGCCCATGAATCAAATTTTTATTTTGTTTAGTTTTTATGAGTTTGGAATCCTTGTTGAGATACTTTCTTCCTACATTATGCTCTCTTGTGACATTTTCAAGGCATTTGATATAATAATCCAATTAGCATCTCATGAAAAATTGTTTGTGTTTATGTTTTTGTCTTTTCAAGTCATTCAAAACATACACGATGGTGAATAAATGGACATTATGCATTGATGTGTCATGTTACTCCAATCTAGGATGAGCAATTATTGCTAATGTCCTATGGGTGTGTGCAAGAAGTTGAGGGACTTTTTAGAGGCAATGGTGGAGTGAAGTCAATCACTCTTGATCCAAAAAAAAGAAATCATCCCAAGCAATCTCGAACCTGCCAAGCCTAGTCCCAAGGCTGCCAACAGGCATGCCAATTAGGATAGTAAACCAAATTGCGCCTCTGTTTTATTTAAGCAAATCACGCCTCCGTTTTAGTGAACCAAATCCCACGCGCGTTTTGGAAAGCCTGTTTTTTTTAAAAATAGGCTAAGAGCATCTTTTTCGCTTCATCCCATGGCTATTGGACTACTTTGGAGCAAATCTCGATTGGGCGAACGCGTTTTGGGGTGTGCCAAAGCCATCCATCTCCACCTTTGGATAAACCTCCTATTTGTGAGGTATTTTCCTCATTTCTTTTCATCTTTTTTTCTCTTTGTTCATCAATTTATTTTCCCTAAATTGAAAAATTAAACCAAAAAAAATTAAATTATGGCCAATGGAAACAAAAACCCCAATGGAATTGGCCAATGGAAACAAGAACCCCAATGTAATTGGCCAATTGAAACCAATTCCCCAATTTAATCATAAAAATTAAATAATTTTGATTATTTACCAAAATTCATACCCAAAATTCCCATGTCCAATGGAAACCAAAACCCCAATTAACTGAAAAAACAAATGAATTTCACTATTTCCATATGCATATTCACAAGGATCCTTGTGAATCCATAAAAAAATCCACAAATATGCAAAGTTTGTCAAGCACATTGCAAGTTTTCATAAGTAATTTACATGCCCAATGTAAACCAAAACCCCAATTAACTCATAAAAAACAAACGAACTTCATTATTGTGAATCCAAACCAAAATTAACAAACATGCAAAGTTTGTCAATTATGTTCCAAGCTTTCATACAACTAAAAAATAATCAAGTAGAATTCATATATTTCCCTAAAATACATAAACAAACATGGTAAATCCCTTGCCTCTATCTGAAATATCGAAGTTGCTCTTCCAAAAACATCAATAAACACCTTATAGTTTTGATGAAACTTCCCAATCCAAGTGTTAAAATAAGGTATAGAAGCTTCCCATGCTTTTAACAAATATTTCGTCTTGAATGAAGGGTACTTTTTGGTTAAGGTCAAGACAACAAAGTTCAACAATAGACTCTATGGACGTGAAGATACATAGGTAGGTTGATGTATTTGATTAAACATGCCAATCACATACTATCATAGATGATATAATCTAGTGGAACCCTTGCAACCATAAAATCCATAAAGATATGCTAAATAGACTTTGGAGTCCAAAAACCATCACACTACAACAAATAATTACATATCTAACAAAATCGTTGCCTATACTGGGATTTTATTCATCAACAGCACATTATGCCACCTATTCTAGGGTCTAGTTGTTGCCTCTACCCGCAATCTGGGAGCTGGTTCTACAAAGGCAATAGTCAGCACCTCACAATTTTGATGAAACTTCATAATCCAAGCCTTAAAATAAGCTAGAGGAGCTTTGCAATCAACATATGCACTCAAGACACTTTATGTACACATGCATACTTAAAAATTAGAATTAATACTTGAATTTAGGACATAAATATGAAATGAAAAAATGTTAAATGTTTAAATTATTTACTGTAAAATTCAAGATCAATTTTTAAATTTACATGATAGATTTAGTTTATATGTTGTTATTTGTCGTACATTAGTTATACAGTTTTCAGTGCTTATATATGTCATTATATCAAGTGTTTATATCTCTAATGATATTTTATTTGTATTTATGATTGCAGTGGCTACTATGGATAACAATGTGGAGATACTGAGGTTTATTTCCCATTTGAGAGAGATTGGTTCTGCTTGGAGGGGTGGAGATGAGCTCTGCCGCTCCTTGTCAGATTATTTGTTGTCTATTGTTGATATGATCGCAAGATTGAATCATGCTTTGTATAGCATCGCATCTTACAGGGAGAGGGAAAGGCAACAATATGCTGATGGGTTAAGTTACAATGAAGTAAAAAAGCTAAAAATAGCAAAACAACACATCTATTCATTGTTTAGACTACCTGGGACAGATGACATTCCGGAGATCAACAGGCCACATATTTCTATTGAGTGGTGAACCTTTCCACTCATCAGAGACAATTGGATGGATAGGTGGTACATGGTTTTTGACATTCCCCCTCCTAACAATAGGGAAGTACCGATGTACTTCCTCCGAAAATTGTATGTAGAGTTTGTGATGGGGAAACATGTCAACTATTTTGACATGTTGGGATTCCAGGGAGTTGGTAGGGGGATGCCCCAACACCGACCCAATGCTAGGCATAGAGATGCCAATCCACAGATACCTACACCCCGTGCCCAGCTACCGAGGGCAGACATCCCTCCTGCACATGACATGGTTGCCCAGACACGGGAGGCATTTTTTACTCTAGCTGAGATGGTCTCTTGACACACAACCATTATTGACCAGAGAGCACCCTCTTCCTCTGCTGGTGTACAACCACCAGCTTCTGGTTGTGGAGGGACATCTATCGGTGGAGATAAACCGACATCCCATGTGCCTCAGAGCAAGCCACACGTCTGCACATCGTGTGGGGGACCCTGTTATGGTCCTAGACCAAGACATGGTACCACTACAATGACTGGTGATCAGGTAAGGACATTGTTTTAAAACTCTAGTATTGTTCAATTTTTAATTTCTCCATACTATATGTAACATATTAAAATATTTGTAATCTATGCAATATTTACTCTTGCAGGAGATTGATGCCTCTCATGAGGGTGGTACTGCACCCAGTGTGGTTGTACCCGAGTCCCAAACAACCACCATTGAGGTAATATTTAAACACTTGTCATTTTGCTATTACATATAATTTTGTTAATGCATGTGTTAGTCTTGATTAATTTATTAAATTGTCTAATATTTACAATTTTTGAAGTTGTAGGAACCCCACTTAGAACGTGATGTTGGAGATGTTGATATCAACGACATAGTCCAAGGTGGAATTTACGATTACTTGAAGAATGTAAGTACATGGGTTATGACTGAATCTTGTTCGAATTATTTAAATTTCTTACTGTACACTCCTTTATAGATCGCTAATATTTATAATTTTTAAACTTGCAGATGCTATTAGCATCTGAAGAGGGGCAAGAAATTGATGGAAGCGGTCACTCCCATGGTGGAGATATGTCCCAAGAAGGGGTAAGTATATTACAACATGTTAGTTTTTCAATACAGATTATTCCATCCATTCAAATCCATTTCTAACTATGGTAACACTTTATGACTGCAGACATCATCGCAGATCCCTGCACTGCCTCTTTGGTTTGGATCTCCCCATAGTCCAAACATAGATAAGGGGGTTGTTTACACTAGATGACCCTCTTCCTTGAACAGAGCGGGTGTGCATGAGGATCAACGTACTCATCCCATGGTCATGTACACAATTCCAATGGTAGTTGTTGGTTAGCTATGAATTCACTTCACAAGTGGTTTTTCTTAATGTTATTTTCACATGTTTACAACATCAGGATGTAGAGTCATCCGTGCCAGACCTTAGAGGGATTGTTGATGCTGTGGTCAATGCTGCATCTGCAATAGGGATAAGTCACACTGAGGTACATCTACTTGAATATTTGTAATTGTACATTTCATTTGTATTGCTTATGGACATGCACAATGTCTAACTATTTAATCATTTGGTGAATGTAGCCACACCCTGGTTCATTAGTGCACACAACTGAGGTTGATGTTCAACCTACGTCTCCTCTTACTACTGAAGAGTCCCAGTGTAATCCGCTAGAAATGGTTTTTTCGGTGAGATGTTCATTTTTTACATAATTGATTAGTAATTTCTCATTCATGTACATGTTGATAATTCTTGAGATAATTGACATATTTTTTTTATTCATAGAGAAGCATTGCAGAGAGGCTCTTTGCAAGGTGGAGGACAAGAAAGGAACCTATACCCTCGACACCAGAGGCACCTATACCCCCAACGGATGCAGTGAGTCTTTGTTTTATTTACAATTGAGTCATATTTTAAATTTTCAAAATTTGTTATTAATGGACAGTACTAGTTTAGTTACCTGATCAAGAAATATTGTCATTGATTTGTAGTCGCCAGAGATGCACAGTGGTCGTAGACAAAGCCGAAAAGCATCAGGGTCCAGGAAAAACAAGAGAAAGTTAGATTTTTGATGTGTTAGTCTAGGACAAATATGTATTTTTATGTACAATCCAGAGTTAGAGTATAGGGGCGTGGTCCAGGATAGATGTACTTTTGTTTGCACATGTACATCAAATATTTTTTTGATACATGTACATTGATAGGCCATAGATAGGCCTTCTATTTTCGTATCATAACTTTCATGATATAAAAAATATTTCATATCAAGGCTCTTGAGATCTTCATGGTTCAGTCTTCTAAGTGTGATTATGCACTTGTGGCGAAGAATGTTTCTATGTGTAATGTTCCCAATTGTTTATAGATTTTATGATTGCATGGAGATATCAGTTATAAATTTGAGGACAATGCACAATTGCAATATTACGTAATGACAAAAATGTACATTTTAATTGTTTTTTACCACGATATAATTGCATATACAATGTTATATTAATAATGTCAAATTGTATTCACAAAGATGGAACATACCTAATACACATAAGCACCCAGCACAGCTAAGCAACTAATCCAACTTGGTGGAATGCAAAAGCACCTTACCCACATAACAACCTAACACACGTTTAAAGGATGCATGAATTTGACACACCTAAGTGATGCACCTATGTGGTCTACATAAATAAAATTATTGTTTGGCATGATGTCTTTCATCTAATGAATACATGGGATACACATCAAACCTAAAAGTATCCAAGTCTTATAACGTTGATTCAAAATAATGGTGATGAATATATCCTGCACATTATGTATGTCCTGCACATTATTTTATCATTTTGTTAATGTACATGGCATTTGATGAATGGCCTCGAGTAACAACTTTGAAAGAGATGAAAGTTATGTGTGATTTTATTTTAGTTTAAATTGATTAGAGAAGTACTATTCTGAATCTTGTTTTATAAATTCATGTTTATGGAGTATTATTCGAAGCATTCGTAGCGTGAAGATATATATATTTTTTAATAATGGCATAATAGAATGACCACTTGTTTCTAAACATATACATGGTTACTGATGTAATGGCATTGTATCCTCCTGCATTTCATCGTACAAATGCTCACATCTCTTGGATGAGGGGAAGATCTACAATCACCTTCAAGCTAACCTTTATGTGCATAAATTCACATTCACTTACTGAGCAAAACCATAGTTTTCAAAATTGACAAAAAAAATGATCCCTTGTCCATGGACCTAGAGTAGAGGGCCACTCTAGCAATATCCCGATGTACTAAATCCAACAGAGCCAACGGTTCATCGATTCAAGCAACGGTCATCAATAATTGGAACATTGAATACCACCTCCTACATGCTTTTAGGGACACCCGTTGAATCCCTAACCGGTGCATAGAGTAGAAATTGTGCATCAAAAAGGGATTTCGGTGGGTCATTCAAGTGTGTTTAGGAAGGTTCCATGTGGGAATGCTATCCACATGTTCATGGTCAAGGAATTTGCAAAGCTGACCCCTATGTGCAGAAATTGGACATTCACTTACTGAGTAAAACCCTAGTTTCCAAAATTGACTGAAAAATTATCCCTTATCCATGGACCCAGATTAGAGGTCCACCCTATCACTATCCCTATGTCCTAAATCCAACGGACCTGACGGTTTGTCGATCCGAGCAACGGTCATGATTCTATGGCACGTTGAATCCCACCTCCTACAGGCTTTCAAGGACACCTGTTGAATCCCTACACGGGGCATAGAATGGAAACCGTGCATCAAAAAGGGATTTTGGTGGGTCATGTAAGTGTGTTTAGGCATGTGTTATGTGGGAATTCTATCCACACCTTCACGATCAAGAAATATGTGAATTTTACCCCTATGTGCAGAAATTGGACATTCACTTACTAAGCAAAACCCTAGTTTCCAAAATTGACCGAAAAAATGATCCCTTGTTCATGGACCCAGATTAGAGGGCCACCCTAGCACAATCCTGATTTCCTGAATCCAACATAGCTGACGGTTTGTCGATCCAAGCAACGGTCATGATTCTATGGCACGTTGAATCCCACCTCCTATAAGCTTTTAGGGACACCTATTGAATCCCTACCCGGGGCATAGAATGGAAACCATGCATCAAAAAGGGATTTTGGTGGGTTGTGCAAGCATTTTTAGGCATGTGTTATGTGGGAATGCTAGCCACACCTTCACGGTCGATAAATATGCGAATTTGACCCACATGTGCAAAAATTTGACATTCACTTACTGAGCAAAACCCTAGTTTCCAAAATTGACCAAAAAAATAGTCTCTTATCCATGGAACTAGATTACAGGGCCTCCCTGGCACTATCCTGATGTCCTAAATCCAACAGAGCTGACGGTTCGTCGATCCGAGAAACAGTCATGATTCTATGGCACGTTGAATCCCACCTCCTACAGGCTTTTAGGGACACCTGTTGAATCCCTGCTCGGGGCATAGAATGGAAATCGTGAATAAAAAATGGGCTTTTGGTGGGTTGTGCAAGCATGTTTAGGCATGTGTTATGTGGGAACACTAGCCACACCTTCACGGTCAAGCAATATGCGAATTTGACCCCCATGTGCAAAAATTTCACATTCACTTACTGAGCAAAACCTTAGTTTCCAAAATTGACTAAAAAAATGGTCTCTTATCCATAGAACTAGATTAGAGGGCCACCCTAGCACTATCCCAATGTCCTAAATTGAATGGAGCCGACGGTTCATCAATCCGAGAAACGGTCATGATTCTATGGCATGTTGAATCCCACCTCCTACAGGCTTTCAGGGACACCTGTTGAATCCCTACCCGAGGAATAGAATGGAAATTGTGCATCAAAAATGGCTTCTGATGGGTCGTGCAAGCTTGTTTAGTCATTTTTTATGTGGGAACGCTAGCCACACCTTCACAGTCAAGCAATATGTGAATTTGACCCCCATGTGCAAATATTTCACATTCACTTACTGAGCAAAACCCTAGTTTCCAAAATTGACAAAAAAATAGTCTTTTATCAATGGAACTAGATTAGAGGGCCTCCCTAGCACTATCCCGATGTCCTAAATCCAACGAAGCTGATGGTTCATTGATCTAAGCAACGGTAATGATTATATGGCACATTGAATCCCACCTCCTACAGGCTTTCAAGGACACCTGTTGAATCCCTACCCGGGACATAGAATGGAAACCGTGCATCAAAAAGGGATTTCGATGGGTCGTGCAAGCTTGTTTAGGCATTTTTTATGTGGTAATGCTAGCCACACCTTCACGATAGAGCAATATGCGAATTTGACCCCCATGTGCAAAAATTTCACATTCACTTACTGAGCAAAACCCTAGTTTCCAAAATTGACCAAAAAAATGGTCTCTTATCCATGGAGCCAGATTAGAGGGCCTCCCTAGCACTATCTCGATGTCCTAAATCCAATAGAGCCGACGGTTCATCGATCCAAGCAACGGTCACAGGGACTTCACTTAGTGAACTTCTCACATAGCACGTGCGATCGTGGGATATTAAAGAATACCCTTAATTTCCAGAGATATTGCCCCAAAGTATTTTTGTTGAACCCCCCTCCCAATACTTAAAATATCCTCCCCACCCCTTTTTATACCTCAATCCTTATAAAGCACCCTACCCACTCCCACCTTAAACCCCCCAATACCTCCAATATATTGGTTCAATTTTTGATAATTTTAAAACCCACAATATGAACTAACGTGATAGGATATTGGTCAATAAATGAAGCCCCCGTGGCAACGGTCATGATTCTATGGCACGTTGAATCCCACCTCCTACAGGATTTTAGGGACACCTGTTGAATCCCTACCTGAGACATAGAATGGGAACCGTGCATCAAAAAGGGCTTCCGGTGGGTCGTACAATCTTGTTTAGGCATGTGTTATGTGGGAATGCTAACCACAACTTCACGGTCGAGCAATATGCGAATTTGACCCCCATGTTAAAAATTTCACATTCACTTACTGAGCAAAACCCTAGTTTCCAAAGTTGACCAAAAAGATGGTGTCTTATCCATGGAACCAGATTAAAGGGCCGCCCTAGCACTATCCCGATGTCCTGAATCCAATGGAGCCGATGGTCCGTTGATCCTAGCAACGACCATCATTCTATCGAACGTTAAATCCCACCTCCTACAAGCTTTCAGGGACACATGTTGAATCCCTACCTGGGAGAAACAAATTATCGGAGTGAAGGAGATAATTATTGAATTCAAGGAGATGGCCTTATAGGATCAACTTTGAGATTCAAGGAAAATGAAATAGACATACCCCAGATAGAGTGGTAGATAATGGTCTTGGGCTATAATGCATGAGTCATGTAAGTATCAATATAATACAACAAATCCATTGTAGAAGTCTATTGAATTTATCAATATATCAAGTGCTCAATGTATCAAACTACAAATAATCAATGAGACCATGAAACCAAAATATCTGACTACCACATACCTGACTACCTACCTGTGGTAATTTGACTAGACCATTGGGATCACCTCTAATAGCAACGCTATCCTTTAGCCTCTCGTGCTCAGAGTGAGGAAACAAGTATCATGACTTTGATGAGTTCTTGTTTGGCATTGTTTGCAGCTGGAGGTTTGTGCCAATAACTAAGTTTGTATAATGGTACACAATTTGACCTGGTCTATAATATTCAAATACATAACCTTTTTTCTTTCGTGTGTGGGAAACCTATGTCAAATATTCCCCTTTGATAACCATTGACCCAATTGGAAAATCATTTCCCTCGAAGTCGCTTAATGATACAATGAGGGTCTGCTTCCCATCCAAGCAACGTGCCAGCCAATAGTCAGTGTGCCATTCATTGTCTCTCGGGGCAACCACTGCATATATGTGTTACGGAGAGAAATTCCTATGGCTTGGGGTACCACAACAGACAGCTAGACTCCAGAAATCAATCTTCTCCAATATGCAATAGAAATAAACAATC
>LPNX010906889.1:52455-70837 GCA_001517045.1 Pseudotsuga menziesii | reverse complement strand
TATATTCGCACAAGAAGGGAACTAGGGAAGTGCCCATAAAGAGAAAGGAGAAAATAAGAGTTAGTAAAAAAAAAATACAAACATAATAAAGACGGTGCAATAGGATTGTCTTAAAAAAGAAGAAGTAACTATCAAAATGTTCTGGGAAAAAGGCACACACAAAAATATTTGAAGCATTTGAAGACATACATGATGGCAGAGAGGAATAATAAATGAAACACGACACGATAAATGCAGAAAAGACCAATGAATATATTGTCATCATGGAGAAATTCAGACAAAATAAAGATAAAATATAGACATGGATTCATTGTGTAAGGATCATAAATGCATAATTGGGTGCAAGGATCAATTGTACAGGGGAGGAGGAGATATAAAACAACAAGGAAGGCATTGAGAAGAAGACATAGTCAATGGAAGTGTGTGAGCTAAGTAGAGATGAAATAGATAGAGCAAAGTTACATTCATCAAGGAAATTGCGAGGATCAATGGTGTCGCCTAGGAAGCTATGTACGAAGAAACCATCTATTAGGATTGAGGAAGAAACACCAGGGGTACCAAGGGAGTGTGCATTACCAAGAAATTCGAATGCAAAACCCTTGAATTTGTCTCAGGCACTGAAATATACATTGGAGACACTAGAGCTCCCACCAGACATATTAGTAGAAGGAAACTTATTGAGACAAGTGAAGAATATAAAGTACACAGACCATGAAATTACAGATGAAAATCAGTTTCCAGCTCTCAAAATAGAGAAGTGTATAACAATAAGAGCTTCCATGGATTCACTAATAATCATAGTTGAACCTCAACAATGGGTGGCTTGGTTGCAAAAAACAAGAATATTGAATTTATTGGACATACCACACTTTGGTAGAAGCTAGAATATCAATACCTATGTATAATTGTTATTGACCTATGTACATGGAGGATTCATGTGGTTGGACCAGCTAGTGTCGTTAAACAATTAATTAATAGCACAAATCACGAGACCGTCGAAAGAAAGGGAGGACCCAATGTCATTATTAAAAAGTAAAACATGAGACAAAGAACTAAAAGGATAAAAGAGAAGTATGAGACCCACTAAGCACAACGAGAATTGAGTGTTGAAAATATTAATGATGACACTGTTAAGTTTGCGACTCAAGTGCTAGCCTGCAAGTTGTTTTGAAGAAGTCACAAGGATCAAGTAGCAGTAGGAATCGTAGCGGCATCATAATAGTGTGTGAAAGGTGCATAATTGAATTGGGAAACATTTTTGTTGAATGAATTCATGGTGGATTGCATAGAGGAACAAGAAGGAGGTAAACCATTACATTATTCTTAGTTATTTATTTTAATTACATTATTTTCATGGCAGGAACCAAAAGATACACAGTTCTTGGATGTTTCATGGAAACCATGTCTAGCAGCCAGATACACAAACTTGTGGCATAACAACGATAAAAATAGGTAGATTGACAATAATATCACATTTTTTTTATATAAAATCATAATATCGATTGTATCATTAGGACAACACCACACATAACACCATAGATAGTTACAACATATAAGGGCATTGCATGCTTCAAAGTTGGGATGCACCACATGTACATTCAAGAACGAAGGGATCCAATAAAGTAGTGGCTCCTAACACACTTCAAACTGATAGAGGGACATGTCAATTCCATTATCAATGATTGGGATGAAGTGTGGAGATTCCTAGTCCCAAAAGAGGAGAAACAAGATCAAGATTTCAGCAAGGGACCAAACTTCCGATTTGGTTTCAATATTATCTTAGATGGAACTAAGTTAATCAACCCTTTCCCAAACAAGGTAACCAAATATGTAAAGATGACTTACAAGATCGAGAGTTGTAACCTCAACCACTCGTGGCTAACTTAATATTAATTAGATTACTAAATAATATAATAGATGCATTAATATATTTACTTTATTTCCAAAGGAAAATAGATACCCCATACGTTCAAGAGTTGTAATATTCACTCTGATACCACACTATAACTTATCCGCATGTTAGGAGGCTACTTAGATGATCATCTGTATCTAAAACATAGAAGATCACTACTTAGGTTCTATAAAATTCACAAAAAATTAATTCATAAGGTTAATTAACTAACAACAATCCCCAATTAACTGTCTTACATGGAAGCATAACTAAAAACTCTTTAATTAATCCTTAACAAGATTAATTAATGATTAATCACAAATTAGAATTAATTAATCATTCATTAAACAATGTTAAATAACTCAATCGATGAATTAATCTTCCTTTCCCCCTTAAAACCGTCGATCCTGGCTTAGGTTTTAAAAAGAGTAACTAACATTAATGAGATCATATTACAGAGAGGAGAAAAGAGTCGGCTAAAATAATCCGTGACAAGTATCCAAATCACATACCTATAAGATCTAAGTCTTGTTATATTTTAAATAAGTTAATTTTTGCTATGTTGAATTTTTAAATATTTGAGTATTATTATATATTTTGATTTGCAAAAGAAATTAATTTCATCATATAGAATATTCAAATAATATTTCGTTTTGATTATAGTTGAATAGATCATCATTTTGGATTTGCAGATATATGATTTGACCAATAGATTTTACAGTGGGACGGTTTGTACATATGATACACGAGAGAATAAATGTAGGTGCAGAGAAAGCAATATTTATTTTTGTGAACAATGTGCTTCCACCTATTGGTAAGTTAAATCTTATCAATTTTAATTTGATGTTCAACTTTGCAGCTAATATTGTTTGGCATTTTATTTTTCAATACTTAAGTCCACCGTATTTCAATAATGATGGAATAGAGACGAATATGCATATCTCCATCGTATTTCAATAATGATGACATGGAGATCGAATTGACGTTTTTTTTTGTTGCATTTCATAGATCTCTAAAATGAATCGCAACCCAAATAACTATTAGTTCAATGTTATGTTATAATCATAGTCAATGTAATTCTTTATCCTTTCAATCAATTTAAGGATTTTGGTGTGAATTAAGTTGGTTATTAACATAATTTAGAGATGTCCTCTTACAATCAACATCATCATTTTCATCGTCATCATCATCATAACTAACATCATCGTAATCATCATCATAATCATTGACATCATCATCGTCGTCATCATCATCATCATCATCATCATTTGAGAAGCGAAAACCATACCTATAGATTAATTAATGTTCTACGTGGGGCCAATGTTGAATTTTTTTATATATGTGCCGGCTTGGTCTGAAATTTGGCATGGTTTGACTAGACACATGCATTAACGGAGTGGGAGGGTTTCCAGGATCAAACATAATCATCATCATCGTCGTCGTCGTCGTCGTCGTCATCATCGTCATCATCATCATCGTCGTCGTCGTCGTCATCATCGTCATCTTCATCATTTCATATGACATCAACATCATGATCACCATATCCATCAACATCAAACATGACTGACACTAACAATTCGAGCAGCAAAAACCATACCTATGGATTAAATATTAATGTGCTACGAGGGGCCAATGATGAAGTTTTTTTGATATGTGCCGACTTGGTCTAAAATTTGACATGGTTAGACTAGACACATGCATTGATGGTGTGGGAGGTTTCTAGACTCAAACATCATCATGATCACCATCATCATAATCATCGTCATCATCATCATCATCGTTGTCGTTGTCGTCTTCATGATCATCATCATCATCATCATCATGCTCACTGACACTAAAAATTCGAGCAACAAAAATGTCCATACCTATATATTAATTAATATGCTACATGGGGCCAACGTTGAATTTTTTTTATATGTGTCGGCTTGCTCTAAAATTTGACATGGTTATACTAGACACATGCATTGATGGCATCGGAGGGTTTTCAGACTCAAACATCATCATGATCACCATCATCATCGTCATCATTATCATCAACGTCATCATCATTGTCATCATCATCTTCGTCATCATCATCATCATCATGACTGACTCTAACAATTCGAGCAACAAAAACCATACCTATAGATTAATTAATGTGCTACGTGGGGCCAACGTTGAATTTTTTATGTGTCGGCTTGGTCTGAAATTTGGCATGGTTTGAATAGGCACGTGCATTGACAGTGTGGGAGGGTTTCCAGACTCAATAATCATCATCATCATCATCGTCATCGTCATCGCCATCATCATCATCATTGTTGTCATAATCATCATCATCATCATAACCATCATCATCATCATCATCATCATCATATGACACTAACAATTCGAGCAGAAAAAACCATACCTATAGATTAATTAATGTGTTACATGGGTCCAAAAATATTAATTAATGTGCTACGTGGGCCCAACATTGAAATTTTCTATATATGTGTCGGATTGGTCTAAAATTTGGCATGGTTAGACTAGACGCATGAATTGACGGTGGGAGGGTTTCCAGACTCAAACATCATCATCATCTTCAACGTCATCATCATCAACATTATCATCATCATCATCATCATCATGGCTGACACTAACAATTCGAGTAATAAAAAACATACCTATAGATTAATTAATGTGCTACGTGGGGCCAACGTTGAATTTTTTATATATGTGTTAGAATTTTCTGAAATAATGCATGGTTTGACTAGGCACATGCATTGATGGTATGGTAGGGTTTCCAGACTCAACCATTATCATCATCACCACCATCATCATCATCATCACCATCATCATCATCATCATCATTGTCATCATCATCATCATCGTCATCATCATCATCATCATGACTAACACTAACAATTGGAGCAACAAAAACCATACTTATAGTTTTAATTAATGTGCTATGTGGGGCCACCGTTGAATTTTTTTATATATGTGTCGGCTTTGTCTGAACTTTGACATGGTTTGACTAGGCGCATGCATTGACAGTGTGGGAGGGTTTCCAGAATCAAACATCATCATTGTCATCATCCTCTTCATCATCATCATCATCGGCGTCGTCATCATCATCAACATCATCATCATCATCATGACTGACACTAACAATTCAAGCAACAAAAACCATACCTATAGATTAACTAATGTGCTACATGGGGCCAACATTGAATTTTTTATATATGTGTAGGCTTTGTTTGAAATAATTCATAGTTTGACTAAGCGCATGCATTGACGGTGTCAGAGTGTTTCCAAACTCAAACATCAACATCATCATCATCGTCGTCATCATCATTGTTGTCGTCATCATCATCATCATCATAATCGTTATTTATTAAATAATATCACTGCATAGATAATGGCAAATATTTCTCGTGAATGCAAATGACAACTTGTAAAGTTTGGAATGGGGCATGGGATCATATGAACATGAAAGGAAGTCGATGGATGAAGAAAAAATGCTTACTAATGTATGGAATTAAGAGGGCCACTCTACGAGAAAAGTAATAATGGAAGAGGAATCATTACTGCGAGACACAAGGGAGGGGGTCACAAGTGTTTGTATTGTCAAATTTATTTTCAATGAGACATGAACAAATGATATCAAGATAATTTCAAACCATAGAATACAATCCTAATAGAAGTGCATACATTTCCAAGGTGAAATTCTTTCTTTAATCATAATGCATGTATCCTGAAAGTTTCACTTGTGATTTTCATCATAACGGATGGGGTTTACAAGTTGTCACATGTGGAACTTTTTGATGGACTAGGAGTCATATGTGTCCTCTATGTGGAATATGGGCATCATTATGAGCTTTTGCATACTATAGATGAGTCCTGAGGTGGTCCTGAGGAATTGGATATGATCAAGGGAGGGAATTAATTCCCTTTGACCCTAGATGATTCCTTTAAGGGTTAATACCCATAAACAATTCCATAAACCACATAACATGTCCCATATAAGTGATCACTGTCCTTTGAGTCAGAGACTTGATATTGTTTCGATGTTTTGTGCATGAAGGATGATCTCAAGGCCTTAACCATGGCTGGGGAAGAACTCCACACACTTATACCCTAAACAAATATTCTTGAGATAATGGGAAATAATCAAGTATTGGAATTGCAATAGATCCCTCTAAAAGGAATCTCTTGCATACATTTGGGATAGGGATGTCATTAGGATTTTTTGTACACATATTTGGTGGGTCTTAGGGCATTGACCATGATTATGAGAGGAGAATAATGTACTTAATGCATAAATTAATATTATAGGAATTATGGGACATGATATATCCATTAAATCACCACTAGAAAACTCTATAAAGTACATTTTTCCTTGAGTGGAATATGGGGACCATTACGAGGTTTTGCACACAAGATATGGATGTATAGAATTTGGCCAAAAATGAAGCTTCTATGGCCCTAGTTTGCAAACTAGGCCATCAACCACCATATAAATTTGGATCACTGTCCTTTGGTGGGATATGAGTGTCATTAACACCTTTTCTATACTAGGCATAACAAATAATACAAAAAATACAAATAATACCTTTTCTAGGGTTCATAATAAATTAACAAATAACAAATAAATAAATAAATATAAATAAATAAAAACCTATAAAACTACACCATGGCATTCATTGTTCACTTACCTACACCTAAATTCCCTCCTGCGTGCGTTAGAAAATTTATAGTCCAATACTTTGGAGTTCCCTCGTAGAGACGAGCATTACTTTGGGTTGATACTCTGCGACTTGAGATTTGTCTTCTGTGGCCAGTTCCTTCGCTGGATTGATTCTTGAAACTTGGACAAATACAAAGGTTTCTTCACTGGTTTCTTCATTGCTCTATCGGTTTCCTTCATGGGTTCCTTCTTTGCTTTGCAAGTTTCCTTCACGGGTTGATTGACCAGCCATGACATCGTAATTTATCTCAGGAGTTCATTTTTGCAAAAATGTCTTATGTAAGTACAATTTTCTATGCGAATTGTAAATTTAGCCACATCATTTTTTTATGTCAATAATTAATGTTTTTTATGGGGCATTTTCCCTCCATAGAAATTGAACTACTAACCACCTGGTAAACCTCCCTCTGTTAAGAGAGCTAGTTCCTCCTTCTGTTAGGCGAGCTATTTCCATTTACCTTCAGTGTTAACCTCTTTTTGTCAGGTGAGCTAGTTGCTCCTCTCCTGTGTAAAAACCTGTCAATCACCCTGTAGAGACACACACAAAGATAGGGGCAAGGAATTATAGATAAACCTTGTAACTTTCTTGAATTATTTTCATCCTGTTGAAGTCTAGTTAGTAGTAGGAAGCAATTTCTGACCATACATCGAGTATTGTATGAGATTCGAGGCTTTGTTTGCAAAGAATTATGTAGATGTGAGATGAAATCAAAACCCTAGATCAAATGCCCTAAATCTATTAATATGCCTCGAATCGATAAGAAACATGTCCAAGGGGAATCAATCCTTGGTCCTATAATATAAGCGTTGATAAATTTCCCTAAAGTGCCAAAATAAGCAGTGGATTCTGGCCCTAATAGAATAATATTCCCAGTAGCAGCAACAATAAATGGTAACCCTGGTTGAGTTGTTACATAGAGTGGAGGCAATTTTTTAATTTTACCAAGGTTGATATTATTGTTTCCCATTAAAATATCCTCTCTCTATTGGTCGTGAAGTGTCCCAGCTAGTGTGTTTGTGTAACTACTAGGCATGATTGTGTCTTTGCTGGGAATAACTGAGTATCTCTGCTAGTGTGATGGTAGGTCTACCCTCTAATATATACACAAGAGGATATTTACCAATGCATATAAACACACATACACTACCTTCTAGGCATAAAACCTTCCAAAATAGTGAAAACCATAAAAATTCACCTCCCGACTCTGTTATTTTGTGCACAACACATAATTATCCATGTACAGAGCTAAACTAGCAAACCACTACTAACTTCAACACACCTCACCATTTATAGTGAATCCTCTATCTGTTAGAACTTAAGACACAAGTTCCCAGCGCTAACCACATAACCATATGGTATTCCATATTACTGCTTAGGGTAAAGAAAACCTCGTGCAAGTCTTACTGCGATATATCTTTATGACCATTGATTGAACCAACTATCGATCATAACCGTCTGTCCTAGAGAAGGATGCGATGATTTGTCATCATTGTAGATCAAATTTCTAATGCACAAAAACCATTGATCACCCTTTGCTTCTATCTGCACCTTCAAAGCACAAAATTCCTGTAACTCTCAATGGAATTCGATAATCACCATGTATAATAATGATCCTATGCATAATTTTTAACCTCTATGAGGTTGAGAATACATATTCTATGAATGAATTTAGCAAGCCTTCCATCAATATGCAAACATGAAAAATCTAACATAAACTCTGCATACCAATAGAGACTAGTTCTATAAATTCCACAAATACAGAAATTCGAGTTTTATTTATAAAGACTTTTCTTAAAACTTGCCAAATCACAAATATACCAAATACAAACATATATTTTATGACTCTGTATATGCTCCGTGAAACAAGTTCCAATCTATTCCTTTTTTGATATAGTCTTCAAGCTTCAAAATGAGCTACCAAAAAAACTGCTCGAGCTTCCTTCAACTAATTAACGCAATAACTTAGTCTACATTAAATACAACTACTCATGAGTTCTCTAGATCCTACAAAGAAGGAATTTAGTCCTTATTGGACTCTACTAATCCCTATCAGTCACTAACAAACTACTAATTTCTCTCAACTAACTCACCCAAAATTTAGTCCTTAATGGCTTACAACACGGTTTTGAAGCTGTTGTTGAATGTCGAAAAAGCTTGTCTGGGCATACACGATCTTCTAGTGATCCATCTGGTGCACAATTATATAGAATATTTATAGTTTAATGAAAATTTATTAATTGTCATGCAATCTATTCGTTATAAACAATTAACATAAAATATTTATTATGTTTTGAGCAGGAAAGCAATGATCCCCTTAATGTCAATGATGGACAACAACCAGTCGAAGATCATGCTTCGATTCCTGGTAATGAATTTATTCATATGTTATAGTTTTGCTTAGACAATTGCAGATGGTGAATATTAATTGTAATTCTCCAAATTTCAACTGCAGAGCATGTAAATGGTCACACTGTACAGGTTGAGCCTGGACAGGAACATGAAGAACATGATGTGCCGAAAACAGGTACAAAAACACCTTTGTAATGTTTTTTTAAATGAAATACTTGTAATTACAAAAACAAAAATAAATTAATGCAACATTTTCACATAATTGTAGAAATTCTGAGCCCCTTGCCGCAAGATCCATGTGGCTAGTAGTCTACTAGGGAGACATCAGGACAAGTTGATGAAGCACCGGGAACCGAAGGACAAATTCCTGAAGATGCGCTTCTTGTTCATTTTGTAAATAGAAGAAAAGTAAAAAGGAAGTGACTGAAGAAATTTTGAGTAATTCGTTTTTATAATACAATGTCGTACATGGTTTTTTCGCTATTTAATTAATGAATGCTTTAATGAATGGTTTTATTGGCCATTGAATGATGAATTCTTTAATGAATTCTATCATGAATGTTTTTTTCATATATTGAATGAATGCATTTGCACTAAATTTTTATTTACAAGTAGATGCATTGGGTTTGGGGAATTGAGAGTGATGTGACGCGGGGGAGGGGCCATAAGAGCTTCCACCTTCGCGTGGTTGGCCATGTTCAGTAGAGAATAATAAATTATTCTCGAAACAAAGAGGAGCTCAATTAATGGTAAGGAATTACACATTTTCCACATTTAATTCTATAATTGTAGTGTTTAAATTTTACTACTGCTGTTTCACTCATCCATTGGAACTTGTTACGGATAGCCTTGGGAAAAGTTTTCATATTTCAGAGGAAAAATTGGTGTTTTGATGTGATCGAAGGCCTTATATACTTAGTGTTGTGGTTCTACATGTTTCCTCAAATGATCTCTTATTACCAGTTATTTTACTTGAATATTATTGTAATTTACATTGTTAAATTAAAAATGTTCATCAAACGTAAAATGTTCATTATTAATGTTGTTTTTATTCATCGAGACTAACTACTCAAACTGTATTTTTTAGCTTCATTTTTTTATTTTCATAAACAAGCAAATATTTTTTTGATGGGTCCTAACATGAAATTATTGCAACAGGAAAATATTTGTAGTATGTTGAAATATGTTTTGAAAGGTAAAGGAAAACAAGACAGTGTCAAGGTCCACAAATAAAGGTAAGTTGTACCAAAAAATTGTAAGTATCGACAACATATTCCTACTTATCATACATATTTTTATTCCGTTAACTTGATTTGTATTCCATACTTTGTGAATTTGGACCATTCTTTGTTCCCTATTATTTTTCATTGCTTAAATTGCTAATAGAAATGATCAAATATGCTTAGAAGTCCAAAAACATGGACAACATGTTTTGTTGGTCGAAAATGTTAGGTTCCTTGTTGTCGGTTTTGAATTATTTTCATTGTAACACAATCATTGTCTACATAATAGATACGTTTTTCACATCTAATTAGATTGCAAATACAAACCTAGGGTTTCCCAACATCGTAAATCACTTGTGATATTACATCAAATTTTAAAAACTCTATGCACAAGTTAGGAAATATTTAAATGAGGTCTGAGATGTCTGGAAACACTCATGTGGTTATTGTTTTTGTCAAGGTTATTGATGTTTAAACCCAATTCAAATCTTATAGCTCAAACATAAATCCATTAGGAACCTAAGTTCCATCTTAGAGGCAAACTGTGATGAGGGGAATTAAATAATTTAAAAAACAAAGATGACAGAGGACAAAAGAAAATATAAGACAAATGAAGGGAAAAAAACAAGAGAAATTAAGAAGGATATATACTGCTAGGCTTATAAAGAAGTTACAACTTCTGCAATCAATTCTATGCTTACATGGGAAAACATATTTTGGAAAATTGTTCTATTGATATTGACACAATTGTTATATTGAATTCGTAAGTCCCCTATTAGATAAACAAAATTGATATGAACATAAAATAAAACATCCTAGATCTATATTCCTGTAGAAACTTGCAATCACTTCAGTAATGGCTCGCGTCGACCTCTTTCATGGTAGAGAAACATAAATTAACCAAAAATAACCGCAAGAACAATTCCATGCATGAGAACTGAACCAAATAGCCAGGAAAACACCATTAATACCATTAACACGGTGACAAAAAACCATGTTTACAATAATGTAGGTCGATACAAATCCATTACCACAAACGGAGTAGAACCCACAACCCAAAAAGTTAAAACCAATGAAAAACCTAAACAACCATTAAAATTTCTCAATTGATTTTTAACCCCAACCCTAAACCAACTCCACAATGCATAGAGAAACCAAGTCCATCCATAAATTCCACAATAGAAGTTAATGTGTTAAAAAACACAGAGGAGAAGTTGGTAAGACTCGAGGTCCTACTAGTATAAAACATGAGCAATGTCGTAACCACCTCTGTACCCATCTGCACAACTCCACACACCTGCATTCACCTCCAACGTGACCTGCATAAACATAGGGGTAGTAAAAAAGGTAGGCCTTTTTGGAAAAAGCAAACAAGAACACAAAAGAGATTAATGTTACCTCCCATGACATGTTCAGCTACTGGTGGCCTGCAGCAGATTCAATCCCAAACATATGAACCAAACACAACATCACACTAACCCAGGAATGTGCAACTTCAAACTAATAAAGGTGTTGAGGCCTCAAAAATCGCAGGTGACAACAACAAGGGATTCTCCCCAGTAAACGTTCCCAACTAGCCTGTTACTGTTTGGTATGGGGAATCCATCCGGTTTGCGGTCCGGCTACCATAGGTCAAGTAACCAAAATAAAGGGTTTGACCAGTTACGGCCCGGTCCACCGTGTCTCTTTTTTTAGTTTTTTAGTTTTAAGTATGAGATGCAAAAGCCTATCTAAAATGCAAATTGATAGAGAATACGAGGAGTGGTCACAATGTGATGCACAGGTTCTTACCTCTTGTCTTAACTCTCTCGCATCTAAATCACACAAAACAAGAAAACTAAAACTAACTTAACTAAACTATCCCTAGGGAGCGAGGTTATCATTTAATGAGTAATGTATTACTGTTCATGCATTAAGAAAAATCACAAGTAGTTGTTCTTTATTTCAAACCACATAAACATGAATAGATAGATGAACAACACGATAGATCATTGTTTATGAAAAGCATTCATTACTCATAGTGGAAATTCCATAAAATAAACTAGAGAGCATTCATACAAGAACATAGGTTCAACAAGTTAGAATGATCTCACAGTTAATGGACAAAAGATGAAAACAAAATAGTTCCCCTTCAACAACATCCATTGCACAGCATTTGAACATTCCACCAAAGCTTTCTCCAACACACAAAATTGTAATTATCTATTGCAAAAGAAAATAGTTCTTCTTACAACATGTTCTCACAAGTCTAACTAGGAAAAATTCCCCTATTCCCTCTAACTTTCCTATATTTAAACAAAATAGCAAAACCCTTGGGCTGCCCCCCTTGGGGTGACCTTTGGGCTCCCCCAACCATTTGATCTCACAATTTTGTCCTTTTGTGAGTGCTCATGATTCATATAATGCGTTACATTTCGGATTAAAACTTATGAGTACTTCATAAAACGGGACCAACTAGGTAACTGATGAACCTTTTCCAAGCCTGGGCCTTTGCTGCTATCGATTCTGCTTTGTCTTTTATTTGTCCTTTTGAAGATCCCGTTGATCTCAAAACATATATGCCTATTACTTTTCATCCAACTCCCTTCTGCTTTGTCCTTCTTCGCAACAGTAATCATCAAACTGGGTCTGGAGAATCTTCTAAGTCCGCCTGCAATTAAAACAAAAAATTCATCATTAATTTGGATTGCATCTTTTCAAAAAACGTAACCCATACTAACAGTAAAACTAGTTATCAAAAGTGAGGCCCTATACTGCGCTCTTGTCGTGAAAACCCCAAATTGATAAAAGCATTTGAAACCACCGCCGCCCAAAAAATAGGGTAAAAACACACATAGAACAGGCAGGAAAACCCTCACTGGCGGGCTAAATCACTAAAGCATTGGCAGGATAGTCTTATTCACAGCCGCAACGGTGGGCTTCAGATAGACAACGAGCTCCGCAACAAAATAAACATTGGCCAAATAACTCTAAAAAAAAACCTGCATAATCAGACATCAAAACCACTATAGCGTCAGACAACTTAGTTCAAATAGGAGCCGCAACGACGAAAGCTCCATGGAATAAGGGTTCCACAATAATAGAAAACAGTCGACGAAAATCAAACCAACGGCAAGATTCAAAACATCAGCAAAAAATAGAACAACCATGCGGGATGGTTAGTCCGCTCCGGAGCTGCAACGACGGGATTCAAATAGACTACGTCTTTCACAAAACACGAAACCATCGACGATCGGAACAACCAAAGACTAATCCCTTGATAAAAAGTCCAACACAGTTTTGATAGCAAAAAGAGCAAAATCATTTTAAAAGAAAACCGCAGAATTGGAAAAAATAAGGTCTTCCATCGAAGTGCTCGCAATCTGCCATCTAAAACGACGGCCACACAAAGGACTTATGCTCCGACGGTGAAGAGACAAAAAATGCCGATATGAATATAAAACAAGAAATACGTTGACGAAGAACAAGACTTTGGATCGGGTCAATCATAAGTAAGCTTCCACAACGGTGGCTGCGTAGATGACTACGACCCCGATTCACAGTTTGATAAGCTTCCGATAGTGAAAAAGGAAATCATCCATAAGTCAAAGCATCAAGTTCAATTCATTAGGATCAGCAGATAAAGATAGTCATTCAACAATTTAACTTAATTTAACTCAATTTAACCTCAAAGAGTAGCAAAGGAACAACAAAGTTCAGCAATCAAAACAGATCTAGGCAAGATAAAATTTACAAGGAGGGTCCAAAAGTTTAAAAAAATTGGGAAAACGTTGCAGCTGCAACAAAAGAAAACCACACCGACATGCAAATCACCCACATGGTGTCGCAAATGACCAATAGAGAACCATTTATAAAACAATAAGGAGTAGCTTTAGTAACCAACATGACTCATCACAACTATAGACTCCTAGTACGGGGATTTGCAGGGACCAGGTGCACCACCATCAGGGTGGGGAAATGGTCATGCACCATCCCCATACAAGAATAAATGGAGGCATTAGAGGAAATTTGAGGTCTAAAATGGGCCTCCTAAGGAAAATAATAAAATAATAGTTAAAATAATAAAATAATAGGTATTAATTTTGGAGGAAGAAAGAAAAAAACTGCTTTTTTTGTTCGTATTTTCGACATATCTCCCTATGGTTTTACTCAAATCCGAGCAGGATAGCTTGCTGGATGCAAAATTTAATTCCACATCCAACGAGTACCCACACTACATTCTTTTGATGGACCTCGCTACCCCAAAAATAAGAAATACTTGAAAAAACGGGATGATGATGTCATCATCACGTGTATGCATGGAGCTCACGAAAATACAAACAACAAAAGTAGTTTTCTTTTATGACAAATATGTCAATTCAACCATTATGGTTGACTCATTTTATTGAAATTCTATTGGTCCCTGAAATCAAACTCACAAAATTTATTGTTGGCGTGCTTTCTTATAAGGCCCATTTTAGACTCCAAATTTCCTCTAATGCTTGGGAAGAAGACGGGAGAAAGGGTGAAAAAGGTGGTAGTTGTGATCATTAAAAGCAAAAAAAGGTTTTTCATGGTAGGGAACACATGTCGCTATTGTGTGGTGGTATTTGGAGTGCCAACATTCCCTCCATATGTCCAACATAGGTGGAAAAGGATCAAGAAGTTTTCAAAGACATGTCAAATATTTATTTTACTTAATAAAGTGATCTTAATATTGAGAACCTATTTTTTGAGTTTTAGAGAGTTCTACCCAGGGAATGGTTTGTGTCTGCGCAATAATACCCACTAGTTTCACATAACTCAATATAAAACCTCTTATGATAAGAAAAGCGCCTGCATAGTTTACTCATTATATATGGTCTCAACAAAATTATATTTTGTTCCATATAAAAAGGATAACGAGAACAATGGAAAAAAAATAATATATAAAATTTTGAATTTTAGTGTAAATAAAATGTTGTTGTGCTTTTCATGTGATATACAAAGCTCATGGATATAACTATATTATTTCCAATCATTAGCATGTAATTCACTTCCATATTACACCTTTTCCTAATATTTGAAAGTGTATGCATGGAGCTCAATAGGTTGTATTAGTTACAATATAAAATGGCACAACTGCTTAACTTGTGTCCTATCAACACTGATATGACACAAGTTAGTGCCACAAGAAAATTAGATATGTTACTTGCTCTGCATGTGTAGTTGTGATTACCCGGTAATTTGGTCCTGGTTCAAGTAATTCTATGCATGATGGAGTAATTCTGGGAACTTTTCCCACCTGGTGACAACCTTATTAATAGTGATAACCAGTAATGTGAAGAAGTATTATTGTCCTGGGCACTTTTTACAGTAAGTGATATCCATTTCTGAAAATTGCATGCAAGAGGAAATGAATTCACAGAGTCATATAAGTTATTCTTGACTTTCACAATAGGCCATTGGTGCCCTTGTGGGAGAACACTATTTAAAGTATGGGTGTAGTTAAAATGTCTGATTTTGTTCATCTAGATAACTGTTTCTTGTCATGGCCATGTTAAATTGTGAAATCAACCACCTTTCATATCTACATTTTTTTTTCTTGCAAAATTTAATATTTGGAAAGAGTCGCTCCCAGAAATTGATGGTGAAATGATCAAACATTGTTTTATCTTGCAGAAAGATCTTGCTCAAAAGAATCCATTTACTCTTGTATTGAATAACGTAGGACACAAACATGATATTAATGACTCTGGTAAGTGTCTTGGCTATGCAATTATTTTGATTTTAGATGATTTTTTGACATTGTGTTTCACTAGTCTAAAATATTTTCTTGAATTTTTTAACTGAGTTGTAAAACATGTGAGGTTAATACTACTAATATTTAATATGTTCATGGCTGCAACAATATGTATGGGAATAGAAAGAGAAGGCAGGAAGATACCACAAGTTCATCTTGGTCCACGACTGAAAATGCATTGTAATTTGATGTAAAGATAGCAACCGTGTTATGTTTTATATCTTTAGAAGAGTCCATATATGAATAAAACAACATATATTTTGCTTCAGTTAATTCCATATTTCTTTAGTAATAATCATCAGTTCTGATATTAAAAATAAAAATTCTAGGAAAGATGGATGGAAAGTTATTTCTTTTTTTATAAATGCTCTCTTAGTTTCCTACTTTTTAACATTTGAACTTCTAGGACGTCCATGCTTTTTATTTGGAAAATTATTCATACATTACTTCAGAGAACAAAAACATGCATCCTTTTCCATTTAGCTATTTTAATTCTCAACTAGATTCTAGGTGTGTAGAATGTTTTATGCATTTATCTCAATGCAAAAAAAGTGATATTTAAGTTCATTTTCTCTTATACACTCCTAACAAAACATAACCATTCACTCAGTAGTAAGTCCTAAGTTGAGTTTTTACAATCTTTAGAGTTGTCTTAATGGTGCGCGCGCACGCGCGTGTGTGTGTGTATAACAAAGGATGTTAGCAACAGTTTTCCCCCAAGTTTCCGAGATGCAGGAGCGTGGGAGTGGGTACATGAATACCTCCTTATTGTATATCTCATCATTAATTCCACCTTCATAATTTCTTTTAAAATTTCCCTCTAGGGTGAAGGAGGACTACTAACTAGCCGATAGGTTGTTGTGAGAGGGTAATAACTTATGAAAGGAATTCAATGATAAATATATTACTATGATAACTATATGTTTGGATGTCTATATATATCTATGGGATAACTATAGGCTTCCACTTGTACACTTAAATGCTATCTTTAGTCTCTATCTAGATGTGAATGCTCAGTTTTTCTATGGATAATTGGAATGACAACTTTGTTATTGCCATTAAATATTTATATCATATTTACAACAAAATTACAACAAATGTAAAAAATCTATCATGTAATAATTCCTAGGTATTTGGAGCGCTGCAAATTTGTAAATGACTAATATAATCATAATCAAGGAAGCTTGATACTATACTATCCCACTAAATAATTGAACCATTTGTCAATATACTTGCTAGAAAAAAATACTACATGCTGCACACAATGCTTTTTAACTTTACTAGTTACATTATATGTTGTATCATTGTAACAAATGAAACAACTAAAACACATGCATGCTAAGAACCCAAAAAAAAAAATTGAAATAAAAACCATTTTTTCATATTATTTGCCCTGCTTAATTATAGTGCTCCATTCATGTTGGGTAATCTATGTGATGTTGATGCATGTGAATGGACATTTTGGATTAAAGTTTGGAAATTAGTTTGTTATTGACACAACAATATAATATAGCCTCAACTCTATTAACTTAAATTTATAGTGGAGCTATTGGAATTCCCATCAACATTATGGAACCCTAGTATATCTTTAATTAAGTTATAACCATAACCAAGAACAATTTAATTGACCTCAACGTTGATATTAATGACCAAAACAAAGATGGACTTATAGACAGGGTAGGGTACTTACTATTGCTACTAGACCTAAAAGTGGTTCCTTAGTACTAATTTTACACAAAAGGCTCCTTTTATAGGCTATATTTGGTGGATAAAGGTTGTACACATTGTTCATGAGAGTTGAAATATTCTTACTATGCATCCATTATATTTTTTTGTTGGGAAATTATTTGCCTTTATGTCCTTGAAGTCAGTATCAATCTCATAAGCATTTGCCCGTGCTTGAATTTGTTTAGACTTATTAGTAGAGAAATGGAGGAAATACTAAATAACCTCCTCCAATAAACTAATATTAAATTGTTGGAATATAATACAATTCTAAATATCCCCATCCTTTGAAAACTTTCCACACCTCACACCCACACAAAACTCCACAATAATATTTTCCTTATTTTTTTACCATGCTCTATATCTTTTTGATATCATCAATTCATTAAGAGATTTGCAATGTTGCATGTTTTTGGCCAACATTCATCAATTATTCATACATTTTGAGAATTCTTTATGGATTAGAAAAAATCACCATAGCTATAAAACCCTATATAAATAAGAAAACCTAAAACCCACTTACTTGTTGGTAATCATAGGACTATACGAATCATATATGAGTTTTCCAACATATTGAATTGTGGTGGAAAGCAATTTAAAATTTTAAAAGTATTGATTTCTTTCAAATAATTTTTTTTTTAATTTAAACAATTATGTCAGATCTTCGACACTCCTGAAGGACATGTTATCACTCCAGGAAACTACTTAGTGGTTATGGCTAAGTATG
>LPNX010906889.1:35654-52225 GCA_001517045.1 Pseudotsuga menziesii | reverse complement strand
GATCCCTAAAATCAAGGAAATGAAGATGAGTTGGTCTCCTTTCTTGTGCTCGGTGGTTGGTGAAGTGCAGTTAGCCTTCCAAGGCTCGGTGGACTTTGATTAGAACATAACAGAAACGCTCTTGATGATGTGGCACTTTGAACTTAGAGCTGTTTCCTCAAAAATATGCTTCAAATTAGCCAAAACGCCGACTTCACTTTGATCTAGCTCAAAACTCCTGTAGATAATGGTGGCATAATTCATAACTTGTTTATTCTGCTCGGCCTCCTGCCATTCCAACTAGAAAATCCGCGATCTGGGCGAAATCTTAAGCGATCTGTGAAAACAGGCTTTCGGCAGCTAAGCCTTCTGCCAGTTTCACACGTTAGCTGCCGAAAGTCAGCCTTTTCGGCAGCTAATGAGCTCTTGGAGGCTCGCCTAAGTTGCCGAAACCTGTAGAATTCCTAAAAAAACTGTCTTTGGAAAAAATCAATTTTCTCAGCCATCCGATGTCCATTTTGGATGTTCAAATAGTCGATTTTGATCTACAGATCATAATCTATCCACTGGTGCTTTCAGATTTGAATTTGGAGTTAGGGAAGGCCGTCGAAATTTCCCCGCAAGATCACGTGATTTCAGCAGAAAATTCCTCCAACTCTTTGTTACAAGTCTGTGTTATTAATATTTCGCCGAGCTCCTCTTAACTCGAATTAGAAGGTTAGCTACTTTCTCGGTTGATTAAAGATACCCTTCATTTCGAGTCTCAGTTATTTGTTGAAAGAAGGAGTTTGTTCATGATTCCTGATTTGTAGCTGAAGAGTTTAACTATCAGTCATAGAGTTGTGAGTCATTAGTTTAAGCCTTTGTTTTCTAAGAAGTCGATGCCTACAATCTCGCACTGATTCCCTGTTGCATTTAACACCCAGTCTTGTGGTTAGAGATCACTGAGATATTCCCTCAAATTCAGCCATTAAATCAGTTCGAAAATGGTGATCAGCATCCTGTTGATGCACTAGATTAACATAACCATCCACGTGTCCTTCCATGCAGAATCAAAAAGAAAATCCTTTAAATGAAAACCACAACTCGGTCTTTTGTCCCAGTTGACTTTAATCTACCTCCTCTTATGGGTTTTAATAACACATTACCCTTGTGAAGTGCTCTCATAGCGCCATGTGCTACTCTTTTATCATAATGCGATATCATGACAAATCCACAATGGCTGCATGCAGTGTAAGTATGTGTATGATGCCATATTGCTAAAAAAGGGCCCGTGACTTAGTATTTTCAATATTGTTGTTCATGGAATAATAACTTCAACCTGTTTTCAAAGAACTTGGAACAGGAGCTTGAAAACCAGCTACTTCAACCATTAATGTTGGAAGAATTTAATCTGTCAAGAACCTTGTCATTTGCAGAAGATGAATACGGCATATGGCTTGACATTGGAGCGTGCGAAAGCACAAGATTTTATTTTTTACACATGGAAACATTTTCGGCAGTTAAGGCCGCTCTGGAAAACCATCTTAGCCGCCGAAACTGACCTGTTTCGGTAGTTAAGTAAACTTCCACAGACTGAGTTAACTGCTGAAAGCAAAAAATTTTGGATTTTGAAGCACAAGACTCACAGAAATAAAAAAATTTACCCATTCTGTCTCCCAAAATGATGGTGTACTTTTTGGGAGATAACATCTGGCTCCTACTTGGGGATGGAATCGTCCCAGTGAGGTTCCGAAGAATCCCAGAACCAAGTAGTTCCAGTAGCCTTTAGCATTGGGCATGGAGTCATCAAGCCTGTATCACTGATACCTCTGCAAACCTACATCCCATCTGTAGCTTACATGCAGCCTGCTCTGCTTATTCAACAACAACTAAAAAATGATCTACGTGCTCATAAAAAGAGCTTATTCTCCTGACTACTCCTACATCTAACCAATAGATGTATATTGATCGAGTAACAACATACTTCCAATGCAACCATGTCAGATTGTGACTTACATGCATCTTTGATCTTGACTCAAACAACAATGGAAGCCATATCATGTAGAGAAGAGGTTTGAACAAATGATCAGACCAGCTTTCATCTATAAAGAATATTTTAACATTCACATTGTTCGTGGATTCCAGAAAATCAGCAATAGGATCATGAAAAATATGATAAAATACCTCTCCTTGCTGTTCTGACTGTAAACGAAAATGATGTGGCTGGCTGTCCTCATTGATCTCAATGATGTGTGTAAACTGCTCAAGATCTGCTGGAGAAGTCTGCTCAAAATCTGCTGGAGAAACATTTCCAATAGACTGCTGATCTGGACTGCTCGAGATCTCGCCACTATCACTCTCTTCAAAAGTGCTGCAATCTGCCTTTGTCTGCAAGTCTGGAAGACATGGGCTGCTCATAACATATGCTGCTACAACATCAACACATTCGGGATCATGATTCACGTGTTCTAGCTGAAGATTAGACAGCCCCTGCAAATCTGGAAATTGTAGGCCGTCCTCTTCAATCTCTGCAAATCTGAAACTGTCACTTGCTGATATGTCACTCTGCTCAACATCTTCGAACTTTTCAGAGGGAACAATCTCATCTTCATGACAACATACATCAGTAGGTGCATTTGATATGATGTCAAAAGCATCACTAAGGTTATCATGGGGTGAATCAATGATCTCCTGATCATGATGAAGAGTATTTTCTTCAGCAGCATACTCTCCCCGAGGTTCTAATTTCGAAAAATTAAACTCATGACAACACTCAGAAAAAAGAAGATCAGCTGAATAAATCTTCTCGTAATATGAATTGAAAGCCACATGGAAATCCTTCAGAGAATGGATACTAACAGCAGGAAGGGATTGACACCATTCACAAGCATTTCCTTCTAAAGAAAATTTGAACAACTTGATCAAGACATCTTCGTGAACAAAGCCATGTTCAAGCATGCATTGATGAAAATTGAATAAGTGCTCACCGGGATGATCATACTTACTTCCTCTGAATCTAGGAATATAATCATCCCATTCATTTATAGTTGGCACTGGATGCAGAAAACCAGCTATATCTGAAAAATCACAGAAAGCATACCTCTTAGCTAAGATCTTTTCCATTTCATACTAGTGGAATCACCAACAGAATTCTGAACAATGGAGTCGCCACTGAATCCGTCCTCATGGAGTCGCCAGATAGATGATTATAACCAATAAGTGTCTACCCCTTGTCTATCATCAAAGAGTAGATCTATGTCGTCTCCCAGGAAGATCGGCTTCTCAACTCGCTCCCCAGCAACGGCGCCATTTTGTTATCACTCCAGGAAACTACTTAGTGGTTATGGCTAAGTATGCCTGGTAACTTAAGAAATCATGTTTTTGTGTTTTTGTAAAGGTGGATCAATGGGATAACTGAGAAGAGTAAGCAGTAAGACAACATGACATGCCTCTAAATAAGCCAGTGCTTCGAGAAATTAAATATCAGCTACAGTAAATAATCAAGGTATGAAGAAAGACATTCAAGATAACCAAATACAGAGCTGTAGGGTCATACAAGAATATAAAGAAGATTTAATTCATTCATGAGCTATATCAAAAGATGACAGTTCTGAACAACTGAACTGAATAGAATCAAATGTAGAATAATGGAAAATGTGGACAGACTGATATCTAATGACCAAAGGAAACTGTGATTCATATAGCAAGAAAGTGTCAAGTACATAGCCCAAAATGTATCCAAACTTGAACCCCTTAACAGTCTCGGTTCTTAGGCTTTATAGCCTTTACAAAATAGTCTACAAATCCTAAAGACATGGATCTGTTGAGTTAACTAACACATTAACTAGAGCAGCGAATGCAAAAGACAGGGACTGATCCCTAAAATCAAGGAAATGAAGATGAGTTGGTCTCCTTTCTTGTGCTCGGTGGTTGGTGAAGTGCAGTTAGCCTTCCAAGGCTCGGTGGACTTTGATTGGAACATAACAGAAACGCTCTTGATGATGTGGCACTTTGAACTTAGAGTTTTTTCCTCAAAAAGATGCTTCAAATTAGCCAAAACACCCACTTCACTTTGATCTAGCTCAAAACTCCTGTAGATAATGGTGGCATAATTCATAACTTGTTTATTCTGCTCGGCCTCCCGCCATTCCAACTAGAAAATCCGCGATCTGGGCGAAATCTTAAGCGATCTGTGAAAACAGGCTTTCGGCAGCTAAGCCTTCTGCCAGTTTCACGCGTTAGCTGCCAAAAGTCATCCTTTTCGGCAGCTAATGAGCTCTTGGAGGCTCGCCTAAGTTGCCGAAACCTGTAGAATTCCTAAAAAAACTGTCTTTGGAAAAAATCAATTTTCTCAGCCATCCAATGTCCATTGTGAATGTTCAAATAGTCGATTTTGATCTAAAGATCATAAGCTATCCACTGGTCCTTTCAGATTTGAATTTGGAGTTAGGTAAGGCCGTCAAAATTGCCCCGCAAGATCACGTGATTTCAGCAGAAAATTCCTCCAACTCTTTGTTACAGGTCTGTGTTATTAATATTTCGCCGAGCTCCTCTTAACTCGAATAAGAAGGTTAGCTACTTTCTCGGTTGATTAAAGATACCCTTCATTTCGAGTCTCAGTTATTTGTTGAAAGAAGGAGTTTGTTCATGATTCCTGATTTGTAGCTAAAGAGTTTAACTATCACTCATAGAGCTGTGAGTCATTAGTTTAAGCCTTTGTTTTCTAAGAAGTCGATGCCTACAATCTCGCACTGATTCCCTGTTGCATTTAACACCCAGTCTTGTGGTTAGAGATCACTGAGATATTCCCTCAAATTCAGCCATTAAATCAGTTCGAAAATGGTAATCAATGTCCTGTTGATGTACTAGATTAACATAACCATCCACGTGTCCTTCCATGCAGAATCAAAAAGAAAATCCTTTAAATGAAAACCACAACTCGGTCTTTTGTCCCAGCTGACTTTAATCTACCTCCTCTTATGGGTTTTAATAACACATTACCCTTGTGAAGTGCTCTCATAGCGCCATGTGCTACTCTTTTATCATAATGCGATATCATGACAAATCCACAATGGCTGCATGCAGTGTAAGTATGTGTATGATGCCATATTGCTCAAAAAGGGCCCGTGACTTAGTATTTTCAATATTGCTGTTCATGGAATAATAACTTCAACCTGTTTTCAAAGAACTTGGAACAGGAGCTTGAAAACCAGCTACTTCAACCATTAATGTTGGAAGAATTTAATCTGTCAAGAACCTTGTCATTTGCAGAAGATGAATACGGCATATGACTTGACATTAGAGCGTGCGAAAGCACAAGATTTTATTTTTTACACATGGAAACATTTTCGGCAGTTAAGGCCGCTCTGGCAAACCATCTTAGCCGCCGAAACTGACCTGTTTCGGTAGTTAAGTAAACTTCCACAGACTGAGTTAACTGCTGAAAGCAAAAAATTTTGGATTTTGAAGCACAAGACTCACAGAAATAAAAAATTTTACCCATTCTGTCTACCAAAATGACGGTGTACTTTTTGGGAGATAATAGGACAATTCTGACAACACGAGTATATCCGACGAGTGGTTGAAGGGATATTCATCCGTTCTATGACCTCTTTGAAGCACACCCCGTCGGATACTGACATACTTTAATGGTAATTTGTTGTCGGATTTCTATGCAATCCGACGACACAGTTATAATTCCAGCGAGAAGTTAGAAGGATATTCCATTATATTTTCGACATATTGGAAGCACACTTCGTCGAATATCCGACATAAGTGAATTGTAATTTGTTGTCATATTTGTATTCAATCTGACGACACAGTTATGCTTCCGAAAATAAGTTGGAGAGATAGACGTCAGTAATTCGAATATCCGACTTCCATGAAGGACATTTGGTCGGAAATACGACATACGTAAATTGAACTTACTGTCGGTTAACCGACAATATTGAAGAAAATTATGTCGAATTTTCGACATCTATGAGAAAAACTTACTCGTCGTAAATGCGACCATTGGGTGTCAGAATTCCAATGAGGTTTTTTCATTGTTGGAAAAAATTCAAAATTCAACTGACGTTTAAAAAAAGACAATATTGTCGAAGTGATATGTCAAAAATCAGACATTTAAGCCGTCGGATTTTGTGTTCAAACTTGCTAGCAAAGGTAAAGAAAGCTTGTCATTCAAGTATATCATTCTCTAGGGAGAGGATATACTATTCTACTCTTTTGTTCTAGACTTGCACCATGCAGGATAGGGGAACAAATTGTGCTCGCACTGATTGAAATAGTCCTGGGAACAAAATTGGTGACCATACTGGGGATATATCCAATCAGATCTGGAGCATATCCAGTTAGGTCTTGGATTTTTTATGTCACTTTTGATTGCAACTTGTGAATTTTGTCTTCTTGTTTATTTAAGTTGTTAAGGTGAGTGATCCACCTTGTCACAATTTCAATTTCCTTATATTGTGTGTGTTTTCCCTCACTTTTATTCCAGCTTGACCCACATTGGTCTATTTTAGAGGATCTTGGCCATTTTAGATATCTAGATTCACTGACGCTCCTAGGTAATCTGAACAGAGTGTCAGATACATCATGAATCCTGTTTACTTATGCCAAAACCCGTCACTGATGCCTTTCCTGCTTCATCACTGTGCATCGTTGAGGCCTATCACTAGCAGAAAAGGACTGCCGAGCCCATCCTGATACCTTGGTGCAGTCCTTCACTGTGTGCTCATGTAGGCCATCCCTTGATTTGAGGTTTGTCCTTGGAAAAAAAATTGCTTCTCTTTGGTTTGTTGTCATTTTGTGTATTGTCTCATTAATAGGTCTGATAGTGTGTTAGTCTAATCTGCCTCTTTGCGTTTAGATATCAAAAAGTTCATTGATATGAAGCTGCGAAATTGAAAGGTTGTGTGTGAATTTTGGTCTTGGGTTCGTAGTTTGTTTGATTGATCCCCTGAAAAATGATCTTAGATCCGTAGGTAAGAATGTACATATTTTTCTTGCATTCAATTAGGCTTGGTATTTTAGCCTTTTTATTTTTCAAATTATATAAAAAACGAAAAAATGTCTACTTGTTTTCTTTGATTGCTTTTGGCTTGCTTGATTGATTAAGAAATTTTATTTGTGCATTTGATTAAGAAAGTATAGGTTTTTAGACGTTAGAAGTTGTTCTTTCCCTTTCCTTTAAGACATCTTTTTATAGGCTTAGTGTTGGAAATTTTTGTGTGTTTAGAAATTTTTTGAAAATATTGAAGGTGAAATTGTTGAAAGTTGCATAGTACTGTCGAGCACCCAATATGCAAGTAGGTTATTACCAACATACAGAGTGTACAATATTTATTGTGAACCCAGGAAATTCTTATATTTCAAAGGATAAAATGCACAGTATATGCTTAAACACAAAGTCACTGCAATTGAACATTACTATCCTCTATCAACTATGCCCATCCCAAGAGTCTATGTAATCCCATTATGTTCTAAGTACTACAATCTTAATTACTTTCTGCTATGCATTAAGGAAAGATAACAAAAGATTCAAATTACAATTGCGGATGAAAGGAAATCCTGTTCACATCCCTGAATGATTAATTCACCTATTCAATCTGATTACTCAAGAAAGCCATAAGCATAAGTTGAATATTGATCTAGGAATTCAATTGCAAAATATTGAGTTCAGCTACTCTAAGGAATTGAAATGCAAGAACGAAATTCAACAATCATAATAGTAAAGACAAATTGCAAGAATTCATGGAACAACGACTAAGGCCTCAGGATGAACAGAGCTGTTTACTTATAGCTACCACACGAATTGCATAAAAGATAGTTACCTACTTAGTCGACTGTCACTCTGTACCACTCACAGATCTCAAAGAAATGCAATCTCAATTACACTGTAAATCAAACTCACTACAACTGCGTACAAAAGGAGAATTAACAGGACATCACACAACAATGAATTAAAAAGTCCTAATTTAACTGATTAGCAATCTCTGTGGAAGGCGGGCCCAGCCTTCACACAGAGATGCTGGTTGAACAACGTAAAGCTTCTTAAGTCAGAAGTAACTCCTTGTATTAAAAGATAGAATGGTTACACAAATTGCTTCCACAGCTAATACAGTGAATGAATTATATTTTTAGCAACCCCCTGGGTCGAGACAACTCTCCATATTTATATCATGTGGATTGTAACATTTGATCCTATTCTAGGGCAGCCATGAAGATCTCTGATCTTCAGGCGCCCTAAATAACACTAGCTATTACAAATGTGGCATGGTAAAGACATAGAAAGCACAGAAAAGTTGTTAATCGGCCCAGGAGTAGCGATATTTTCTGATCACAACTATACTCGAGCAGCAATGTACTAAGGATTTCCCATTATGGCACATTCTGTTACAACTGCCTTGTCACAGCTCTGTCTAGGATGTCGCATTAGAACAATGTGCCTTGAGTGATGATAGGAGGGCTGAGGATCAACTTGAGCAGCAAATATTCTTCCTTGTTGAGACTTGTTCAGCCTGATCTCCCTGCTGTCCACTTATCTCAGACTACCTTTATAAACCATAACATGTTAGCACATTTGAGAGATACACAGCTTTAATTATCACAACCATAAATATTAATAAGATAAAGCAATGACCAATCATACCTTGGTAGTTTGAAGAGTAAAGTGGGGATAACATGTCTGATTGGTATGCTGAATGGGGTAGAATAAGGGAAGAAAAGGTGATTAAGGATGGTTAAAAGAGACCATTTCTGGGCTCAACATCTCCCCCCAACTATCCTGTTGCATGTCCTCATGCAACAACCTGCATCATTCAGAATCTGAATCCTGTACTGAGCTCTGCTCGTGGAGAGAGGAAAAATTGTAAGGAAACTCAGGCACCTCCTCTTTTTCTAAGAATCCTCTGCGAGCAACCCAATACCTCCAGCATCACTGCTCCTCTGCCCTAGTTAAGGAGAAGTCCACGTTATATGGTTTTGTTGGCCACCAGATGAGGGGAAATTTGAACTTCAAACCCAACCAATTAACCCCACATTCTCTGATACATCCCACATAGCCCTTGACCCTGGAAAGTGCCTTTTTGAAATTCTTGAAACAATAGGGGTCTCGACTTCTGAGTATAGGGGAGGCAGCATACCATCTGTGTTTACTCCCTTCGAATGCAACTTGCTGGTGTATGGAAATGTAGTTAGTGCAAGTAGAGATCACTTCCTCATGAAGTCTCATTATATGCTGGGCCTGCAGAGGACTTGAAAGCAAATTCTTGTACCGAGCAAGAAGAATACCAGGGTTCTGAGGTTCACTTTGAATCCACAGGTTAGTGTGAGCTTCATTGTGAGAAAAGGTTTGAAAAGACCTTTCCCATTGAGCATGATTGCTCACAAAAGAAGCCAAAGCTCTCAGTTGAACATCCCCTGCAAATGGAACAGGATTTGAATGGCGGTTCAGAGGGCAAGCCATCTCATGCAAGTACAGTTCACACAACAAATTTTGATCCTCAAAATTACTTCCAAAGAATGTTTCCAAAAACTTTGCTGAGGTCGTTATTTCAAATGACCTCCCTTCCTTCACAGCCTTCAATTTAAACCAAACAAACTGTTCAAATAGGAATACGGGGTAAGAGGGAGAAGGCATCCTGGTGCCCAAGAGTTCTTGAGAGAGAGCATACATCTGCTCTTTTTCCTTCTGCATGGATTGGAACTTTTTCAACTCTCTCAAGTTTCTCTGTAGCTCTTCTTCCCGAATTCTGTGGGCCATACGTTCTTCTGCCCAATTCTCTTCCAATCTCTTGATAATTTTCCTATGCTCAATAAGAGAAATCATCCCTCTCTGGTATTCCTCCACCTGGCTCTTCCATTTGATCACCTCCATTCTCAGAATTGAGACTTCCGCTGTGAGGTTCATGATTTCCTCTTTATGATGATCCTCTTGATCCAAATCAATGAAATTTCTAAGGGGTAGAGGCACTGGTCCTTGTGGTCTTTGGACTGTCTTCAACAGCTACACCCATTGCTTCTAGAGACACTGGTTCTTGTGTAGCAGTGTCTTCTTCTTGGGTACCCTGCACTTCTGAAATTGTTTCAAGAGTTGCTGGTTCTTGTGTGACAACAACTTCCTCTGGACTCTATTCAACAGCTACATCCATTGCCTCTAGAGACACTGGTTCTTGTGTGGTAGTGTCTTCCTTTTGGGCACCCTGCACTTTTGAAGTTGTTTCAAGAGTTGTTGGTTCTTATGTGATAGCAACTTCCTCTAGGTTTTCTTCAACAGCCACATCTATCACTCCTAGAGACACTGGTTCTTGTGTAGCAGTGTCTTCCTTTTGGGCACCCTGCACAGATGAAGCTAAATTGAGAGTTGTTGTTTCTTGTGTGACAACAACTCCTCGTGGACTTTATTCAACAGCCACGTCCATCATTCCAAGAGACACTGGTTCTTGTGTAACAGTGTCTTCTTTGTCCTTCTGCTGCTAAGATTGGATGTCTTCCTCAGTGTGCAGGTGCTCCTCAAGGATTTCAGTATCACCTGAGGATTGTGTCTGAACCTGTTCATCTTCACTCCAATGTATATCGGGGATGATATCCACTTCAGGGTTATCTTCTAGTTGTATTTCAGGAGTCCTTGCTGCAATCTCCAAGGATGTTGGTTCTTGTGTGACAACATCCTGGCTCATTTCTTCATCCTCCTGTTGTTGCAATTCTTCTCCTATAATTTCTGTATCATGGGAACATTCTGGGGTTATAGTGTAGAGTTCTTTATTAAGCTCCAGAGTGTCCTCCATCCCAGGTTCTTCTCCCATTTGCTCGGCCATTTGGACAAGTACACTCAGCGATGCTGGTTCTTGTGTTACAGCACCCTGTTCAGGTTCATCAATGTCTTGCCTTCGTGGCTCTGCTTCTATAATCTCTGCGTCATGGGAGCATTCTAGATTCAAAGTGCAATCGTCGTCCCCGCCATCAGGCATGATTTCATCCCTTGGCTCCTCTGTTCCATAGTTGGTGGCAACTTCAGCAAGAATGTTTAAAGATGTTGGTTGTTGTGTGACAACATCTCCCTCTATTGTAGGTGCAGACTGTTGTGTTGTACAAGCATGAATTACAATCTTGTGGCCTGCTTCCTTAAAGATTTCCCCATAGGTGGGACAGACCACTCACTCATCTTCCTTGCCAGGCTCGGTAGAGTTTGATCCCTCTAGTTGGTCCGCAGCCTCCACCAATGTGTACATTTTCCTTTCACCCTGTTTCCTGTAGGTTTCTTTCCAAATTTCCAATTCCCTTCTAAGTGTTTGGACTTCCTCTTTTAATAGTGTATTCTCAACCAGAAGTCCTTCAATTTGGGGTTCTTACTCGACTGACCCTTGTGGGGCATCAATTGGCCTAGGTGCAAGAATAGGGAACTCAATATGTGCCTCTAGGGTTGCCCATCTTTTTCTTGCTGCTGCAGCTGATCTAGTTCTTTTCCTTCTTATTGGTGGGGTTATTTTAATTTCATCAATTGATCTCTTTCTTTTCTTTTGTGGTACTGGGATGTCGGGATTCACAGCTGAGGTAGAAGGAATATCCCCTATTCTAACGTTTTCTTGCTCCTCAAGCTGTTCTTCCTCAATTAAAGTTCCTCCCCACTCCAGTGAGGATTCGATGGTTACCGGCTCGATATTTTCTTCCATTACCATAGCTATGTCACCTTCAGGTTCAATTGTCGCAGCATTTAATGCTACTCCAATTTCACCTTCTGCTGTCAGAGCTGCCCTGTTATTTGGGTCTTCCATAGGATTTTTATCTACATCCTCCCTCAATTGCTCTGTTTGTGCCCCTGGTTGCTCTTCTTCTGATCCAATTTCATCTCCCCCCCCCCCCAAACTACATTGGAGGGACTTCGGTCCTCCTGCTGTGGTTCGTGTCCCCCCTGCTGTGGATGAGCCTGTTCCTGTTCTATTAGGACACCAGGTAAGGGAGTGGGTTCCTGAGCCTGAGCTGTGAATTGCTCCTAGGTTATATTATACTGAGCAAGGGTTCTCAAAATTATTAATTTGATAAGACCATGGTGGGTCAGTGAAGCAAGTGGGTGCTTAGCAGCTTGGACAAATCCCGCCATATGATGAAAATCATGAAGCAGATAATATGGAATGTTCAACAAAATTCTATGGTGGAGATGAGATAGTAAAGGCAGTTCAGAATTATAAATAGTTTGGTACCTACCTTCACAAGTGATGTATTTCTTGAGGAAGACAGAAACCTGGTCCCATGGCTACGGCAATGAGTGCAGTGCTATCCCTCTTCTTGACGTTTGAAACTGCTTCCCCTCTATTAAAAAGGCTTTCAATGCTCTAGTAGTGGGGACTCGTCGTCCAAACCACGCCTTTCCCACCTGAGGGATGGCGGTAACCTCGGATATAATGGCCTCAAAGACTTCGATGCACAGCCCCCAAACCTCGGAGTAAGTTTCTGTGAGGTTTAGATAAAATTGTAAGGCTGCTTCACGATTGAATCCGTCCAGTCGTTCGAAAAATTCTATCCAACCGGCGGCTTGAAAGATAGCAAAAACCACAGCATTTTTCCTGAGCTCCTGTGTATTTGAAGGTTCGTAACGAGCTGGAATCCCCATGGTCTTGGATTCAGACTAAGGTTGCTATTCCACGGATTACAGAGTCCGAGAATGGAGGTTACAGCACAGAGGATGCATGAATCGTTGGAAGGATATGTTAGAAACTGGGTAAATTTGGAAAGTTCAGCACACCAAAACATTTGAAATTTCATTCCGAATTGGGGAAGATGTCGGTTATTAGTCTTTACATCGCATGGAGGAAAGAGTTAATTAGGAAATAATGGTGATGCGAATGAATGTATGACTGATATTGTTAAATCCTATCACTACTTAATCACATGATAAATCAAATCCATACCTCTTGAGTCTGCGCACTGGATATCCTTTGGGAAATGGTGGAACGTGCGGTTGCTGACGTTGCGGAGGCCGAACTCATGCGCAGTCATTAATTTAATAATTATAACTGGCATACTGTAATAATTATTTCCACCAGTCAAACACAAACCATCCCATCCCCATGGTCGGAATTATGAAAAAGGCTGTCACCTTATGGACCAGTTCGTCGGAATGAGGAGGAGGAATCAGAGCCATATCTAGCAGGTTTAATGGTGTAGAAAATTTTTTTCCAATAACACAGGAGTTACCACTATAAGTTTTGAAATACAAAGGCAGCCCTTAATGCTGGAGACATCAGCCAAATATAGCGGATTTGCAGCCGCTAGAAAAAAATATCGCGGCCGCCGGAAAGGATGTCGCAGCCGTCGGAGAAAGGTTCACTGCTGCCGGAAAAGATGTCGCAGTCGTCGAAAAAGAGTTCACGGCTGCCGGAAAAGATGTCGCAGCCGTCGGAAAAAGGATTACGGCTGGCGGGAAAGATTCATAGCAGGCGGGAAGGATTTACGGTTGTCGGAAAAGATGTTGCATCCACCGGAAAGGATGTTGCAGCCATCGGAAAAGGGTTCATGGTTGCCGGGAAAAAAAGTTTACGGCCGCCAGGAAAAAGGTTTACGGCCGCCGAAAAAAAAAATAACAGCTGCCAGGGAAAAATATTTACGGTCGCGGGGAAAAAGATGTTGCTTGAAGGCTTCCTGAAAAGATGTCGCAACCGTCGGAAAAAGGTTCACGGCTGCCAGGAAAAAGGGTCACGACCGTTGGGAAAAAAAGTCACGGCTGCTAGGGAAAGAGATTTACGACCACCAGGAAAAGATGTTGCAGCTGCCGGAAAAGATGTTGCAGTCACCGGAAAAGATGTTGCAGCCGCTGGAAAATTTATTTAAGGAAAAGGAAATATGGCACAGGAAGGCACAGGAAAACGACTCCCATTCGACAGGCCCAATCTAGCCATCCCCCTGGCGCTTCCCTGGAATTTTTGGAAAAACAACAGCAAACGAGAAGATCAAATGCACAAGGGAAAAAAAAATATAATGAAATAGGAAAAAAAACAATTATTTATGTACAGTAATTCAAGCACGATTTACAGTTTAAGGATTGACAGAAGCAGAGAGAAGTTCCTGCCCTGGTGCCAGCTGATAATCTGGGTCGGCGGCAATTTGTGAAACAAATGCATCTTTTGAAATAGGTTTACGGTACAGTCGCAGCCTATGACCATTAGCGAATAATGGTACGCGATTTTCATCAATGGTCACCAGGCGGACAGTGCTGTTGTCAAATACCCTGTCGACCAAGTATGGGCCTAGCCACCTTGTGCGTAATTTACCCTTAAAATCTCTTTTGAATCTAGAGTCGTATAGTAATGCCTAGTCTCCCTCACAGAAGACATTCTTTTTAATGAATCAGTCATGCCAGTTGGATCTCTGTTGCTGAATTAACACAGTCTGGTCTACTGCAGCTAACCGATTCTTGTCCAGTTCATTCAGTTGATTTAATCTTCTTTTCTAAGCTTCAGTTACATCCAGATTCATTTTGGTGGCTGTCTTCAGGGTCTTGATCTCAAATTCAATTGGAAATATGGCACTTTTTCCATACACTAAATCATAAGGAGAGAAACTTGTGGTGTTACACCAAGTCATGCGATATGCCCACAGTGCTTCTGGAAGCCTATCAGGCCAATCTTTTCGATGGCTCTTAACTGTCTTGGTAATGATGGCTTCAATAACTTTATTAGTGCTTTCCACCTGGCTATTGGCTTGGGGGTGGTAAGGTGAAGCCACTCTATGCTGAATGTGATACTTCCGGAGCAGGTATTCAAATTGATGCGACATAAATTGCGGTCCCCCATCGGTAACTACTTCCTTAGGTACCCCAAAATGGGTAAAGATTTCACTGTATAGAAAATCAATCACAGCCTGATCGTTAGCCTTAGCCAAGGCTACAGCTTCTACCCACTTGGTCATATAATCAGTACAGACCAGAATGTAGGCTTTATATCTGGAAGGAGGGCTGATAGGGCTGACGAAGTCCAAATCCCATCTATCAAATGGTTCAACTAATGCTTGAGGTTGTAGAGGTATCTGATCTGTACTATTGGGCTGGCACATCCGTTGGCAGCTATCACAGGACTGAACATACCTTTTAGCATCCCTGAAAAGAGTTGGCCAACAGTAGCCCATCCTCAGTGCTTTGTGCCCTGTTCTTCTGTCTGCAAAGTGTCCCCCACAAGGTTCATCGTGACAGGCCTTTAGTATATGAAAGATTTCATCTTCCCTTACTGTTACGGAGAGAAATTCCTATGGCTTGGGGTACCACAACAGACAGCTAGACTCCAGAAATCAATCTTTCCCAATATGCAATAGAAATAAAAACATCTAACACTAAAGGATCGAACCTCCTACCTTATTCCGGACGGTTGAAGTAGATCCCCGTTGAGATTTCCAATCTTCAGCTTGAATTGTTATAGCACGTCCTCAACAACAAGTAAACAATACTGTTACAGAGAGAAATTCCTATGGCTTGGGGTACCACAACAGACAGCTAGACTCCAGAAATCAATCTTTCCCAATATGCAATAGAAATAAAAACATCTAACACTAAAGGATCGAACCTCCTACCTTATTCCGGACGGTTGAAGTAGATCCCCGTTGAGATTTCCAATCTTCAGCTTGAATTGTTATAGCACGTCCTCAACAACAAGTAAACAATACAAGCATACTATATTTCATGGTGTTAGATCTATTCTAGCATATATAATCAATAATGTAAAAGCATTTGACATATTCCAATGGAAACAATATTCATTCAAATACACATTACTGGACAGGAAAAGATATTTCTATTAATATGAATCAGAGATTACAAGTGACAACCTCTGACGGCACGTCTGCGAACCGGAGAAACTGAATCCCCCACTTGGGCCTCCACCACCTCAATCCTCCATCACTTCGATAGCAAGCTTACTAGCAAAAGGAAAGCTTGGGAAGAACACAACAGTGCTCCAAGGGCAAAGGGATGCAGACTCAAGCATAAATCCTGGCAACAATGGACTATAGTTTCGTTACTCTCAATTCTCTCTTATGCTTTCAATGTACCAAGGGGTTCCTTATATAGCTTTTCAAAGGGATATTGAAAGGTTGAATCCGTGCGATCTCAAGGCATATGGAAGGCCAGGATTCATATGAGTGGGATCCAAGTCAAGGAAAACTCCAAAAGGATTTGGATTATGCACACATCCCGATGTATGTGACTATAGAGGGAATATCCGCGTATTTACGTGGTTATCTAGGAAAAAGCCGCGTATATCAATTTTCTTATGTTTTTAGGGATGATTAAGGATACATCAAAAGACAAAAAGTGGTCCATAGGGGTTAATGAGTCTGCAGCGGGACAGGGGAAGGCCATACAATGTGTGATTCACCTAGTGTGGTGAAATTCGCTATAACAGATGCCCCCTAATGTATGATATCAGAGGGGTTATGTGATGGCTGAAATAAATTATAAGTCCATCCTAGAAAGGAAGTGATGAAGGTACCCAAATGGAAGACCAGCCACCCAATCAGCATAATACCATAATACAACTCTGCACATAATCTGCAAGTACATATAGCAGTCCCAGATACATAAGAGTACAATGGCCATGAATGGGCATGAAACATGATAGAACATA
>LPNX010906889.1:6621-31805 GCA_001517045.1 Pseudotsuga menziesii | reverse complement strand
AGTGACAACCTCTGACGGCACGTCTACGAACCGGAGAAACTGAATCCCCCACTTGGGCCTCCACCACCTCAATCCTCCATCACTTCGATAGCAAGCTTAATAGCAAAAGGCAAGATTGGGAAGAACAAAACAGTGCTCCAAGGGACAAAGGGATGTAGACTCAAGCATAAATCCTGGCAACAATGGACTATAGTTTCGTTACTCTCAATTCTCTCTTATGCTTTCAATGTACCAAGGGTTTCCTTATATAGCTTTTCAAAAGGATATTGAAAGGTTGAATCTGTGTGATCTCAAGGCATATGGAAGGCCAGGAGTCATATGAGTCGGATCCAAGTCAAGGAAAACTCCAAAAGGATTTGGATTATGCACACATCCCGATGTACGCGACTATAGAGGGAATATCCGCGTATGTACGCGGTTATCTGGGAAAAAGCTGCGTATATCAATTTTCTTATGTTTTTAGGGATGATTAAGGATACATCAAAAGACAAAAAGTGGTCCATAGGGGTTAATGAGTCTGCAACGGGACAGGGGAAGGCCATACAATGTGTGATTCACTTAGTGTGGTGAAATTCGCTATAACACTTACACATCTTCTAATCTCAAGATTAGGTCCTGTGTAGAAGAGATGACTGTTTACCCAACAATACCTGGCACTTTGCTGGATGATTTTTCTCTTTTCTCTTTTAGACATATGTGGTGGGACCTTTCCTGCAACCAAATAATTAGTGACGTCTGCATACCAGGGGGAATGAGCTGAAAGTGCGAATAAATGTTCATCTGGAAAAGAGTCCTCAACAGGCATATTATCATCACTGTTAGTGAAACGAGATAAAAAATCAGCGACAACATTTTCTTTCCCAGGTTTATCTATAATGGTAATATCAAATTCCTGTAATAATAAGAGCCACCTGGTCACTCTAGCATTAGTGACAGGTTTGTTCATCAAATATTTAATGGCAGAGTGGTCAGTGTGCACAAACGTAGGATACCCAGTAATGTAATGTCGAAACTTATTAATGGAGTAAACAATAGCTAAGAATTCTTTTTCAGTGACAGTATAATTAAGTTCAACAGGGGCTAAGTTTTTACTAACATAATAGATTGCATAAGGTACTTGACCATCCTGTTGTCCTAAAACTGCTCCAATGGCAATATCGGAGGCATCTGAAGAAATATGAAAGGGTAGGGTCCAATCAAGTCCTATTAAGATAGGAGCTGTGGATAGCTTCTCCTTAAGCTTATCAAACGCTGTCTGGCATGCTTCACTCCAAATAAACTATGCATCCTTCATTAACAAAGAAAACAAAGGAGAAGCAAGTTTTGAGAAGTTTTCTATAAATCTTCGGTAATTCTTTTTGAGTTGAAAGGGTAGGTATATTTTTTATCACCTTGATTTTTGAGGGGTTCACCTGAATGCCATTGACAGAGATGAAATGCCCCAATACCACTCCCTCACTCATCATCATATGGCACTTTTCAGTGCTTAAAGAGAGCTGGGTCTGTTCACAGTGAGTTAAAACTTTCTTTAAATTTTCTAGTGCTTCTTCAAAATCCCTGCCATAAGGAGTAAAATCATCCATAAAGATTTCCATACTATCATTAACTAACTCAGAGAATATGCCAATTACAGCTCTTTGAAATGTTGCTGGTGCATTACATAAACCAAAGGGAAGCACTCTGTAGGCAAACGTTCCCCAGGGACAAGTGAAGGTGGTTTTATCCTGGTCCTCCTGAGCAATCTGAATCTGATTGTACCCGCTAAACCCATCTAGGAAGGAGAATAACTTCTTCCCTAATAGGGTGTCGAGTACTTGGTCAATAGAGGGCAAAGGGAAGTGGTCCTTTTGTGTGGCTTTGTTAAGCTCCCTATAGTCGACACAGACCCTCCATTTACCATTTTTCTTGGGTACAATTACAAGTGGGGAAACCCACTCGCTATCTGAAATAGGATATATAAATCCTGCTTCCAGGAGTTTCTGGATTTCTTCCTTCACTATGTCCCTCAGATTGGGGTTCATTCGTCATTAAGGATGACACACAGGCTGGGAGTCACTTTTAATATAAATATGATGGGTGCACAGATTAGAGGGAATACCCCTCATGTCTGTATACTCCCAGGAAAACACCCCCTTGTGTTCTTTCAAGAGACTGATCAGGCGCTTCTGTTCATCTAAGGAGAGATTAGGATTGATATTCAAGGTTTTTCCAGACTCTACCTCAATAGGAATACTTTTTGAGTTTTTCAATACTGGGATTATGTGTGTGTCACCAACTAGTGTTTCTTCCGTGATATTTTCTTGTTCTTCCTTGCCCAGGGTAATGTTCAGGATTTGATAAACCTCTTTATCAACTAAAGTGGGTTCACTAATGAAATTATTAATGGCATCGTCTTCCGTTTCATTTTTAAAAGTTAAGGCCTTCCCTATAGTTAATAGTGGCTGAACATCCTCCTCTTCCTCCGGCTCTATCCAAAGAGAAGATTCAGCCTCTAGACTTAGCCGAGCTAGAGGATAAAGGGTGAGGTTTTTAGTCTCAGTGCCATCAGATATGGTCATGGACCCAGATCGACAGCTGATGTAAGCATCAGTTGTGGCCAACCAAGGCCTCCCCAGGATTAATGGGTGTCCTCCCAGCTGCGACTTTGGTTGTAACACCAAGAAGTCAATAGGGTACTCCCATGAATCAACTGAGATGACAAGATTGTCCAGAATTCTTTCGTGTCTAATGGTGGATCTGTCTGCCAATTCTAAAATGGTGGGGGTCGGCCTAAGATTAGTGAGCCCAAGCTTCTTTATAGTCTCAATTGTTATGACATTGATCGCTGCTCCTAAATCTACTAGTACGTTGGGTATCTGTGTATGCCCTATTGGCACAGTGAAAGTAGGATTTCCAGGGTTGTCATACTTAGTCACTGGGATTTTTCCTGTTATCAATGTAGATAGATTCCCTATGACGTGAATAGTGGGAGGATCTTTGGGTTTCCTTCCTGGTTTCTTGGTGCACAGGTCTTGAACGGTTCTAGCATAAATAGGTACATCTTGGAGAGCTTGAAGGAGGGGGATTTTAACATAAATATTTCTTAACTCTCCTAGGAGGTTAAAATGAGGTTGCCCCCCCGCCCTTGGTAGCATCAATCTCTCAGGGTACAGTGGTTGCTTTATCAGCTGGGTAGGCTGCGTATTGCCAAATTTATCGTTTGGTGTTTCAGCCATCCCATCTAAGGGATGCTCATCATCTTCAATAATAGGAATTGTGTCGGACGGATGCTGTAGACTCACCCCTTCTTTATGCACAGAAGGTGGAGCATCTTCTGTAATTACAGGTTCTACTATTTTCCCCGATCGTAAACGAATATCACTGCAAGGTACAGGGGAAAGAGAGCAGGCTGGCATGTTGACAGTCTCTAATTGATGGACTATTTTATTATTCGGGTTAGGATTAGGTTGGGCAGGCAGCTGAGGTCGTATTGGTACATTAGGGACATAATTGTTCTGCAACTGCAGTTGCGACTGCTGAGGCGGGTATTGAGGATATTGAGGAGAATATGGTGACTGCTGTGGTGGAGGTGGTTGAGGGAACTGGTTCCCGGGATGGAAATTCCTCCATTCAGGAGACCACGAAGTAGGTTGGTGTGGTGGCTGTGTCCATGGATTCCATGAGTTATAATTTTGCATTGCAGGTTGCGAAGGATTCCAATGAGCATAATTTGAAGGGAACTGTGTATTCACATTTTGCATATTATTCCAATTGCTCATATTATTCAAAAATGGAAACGAGTATGGGGGCATACCTTGATTTCGAGGCTGCCAAGGTTTCTTCCGTGCAATGAAATAGGCCGATTCCACCTCTGGAGTTGATGCCTGTAGGACAGCGTTCACTTGGGGGAGTGAGGGACATTCTTTCATGTCGTGGTTCAGCTCGCACAGCTGACATACCTCTACTTTATCTAGCGGGCACTCCCTCAGAGGATGCTTCTTTCTACATCGGGGGCAGAACACACCTAGTGTGAGATCTTCCACTGCCTGTTTTTGTTTTGCCTTCAGGACATCGATCTCCGAGGAGATAGAGCTCATCATTTCTGTTTTAAAATTTTCAAGGAGATTTCCTATCTCTGCACGAGTGGCTCCTCCATTAGACGACTTCTGAGTTATGTCAAAGACATCGCGTTCTAGCTTATCCCGTTTGTCCCGCCTGTTGTTCCTAGAAGACCCCCTGGAGTACCTCTTACATAATTCCACAATCTTTCCAAAAGACTCCTTGGAGATATCTCCCTTTCCTAGAAGGTTTAACATATCTAAAAAATCATCCCTGATTCCACGAAGCAGGATTATCTTGAGCACATCCAGTCCCATGTTTGTCTTCCCAGCTCGTTGCACATTGTACAAAATCCTTTCCACAAAATCCTGCAGACTTTCGTCCTCCTTCTGCACCATTTTGAACAATTCCTCTCTTTTGTCCTTGGTGTTGCAATATTCCTGATATTTCTCCAGGAACACATGTTTCATTTTATCCCAATTAGCAACAATTCCTCCCCCCAGGCTCATGAACCAGCATAATGCGTTATCCTTCAGGGTGGTGGGGAAGAGTTTCAGCTTTTGTGCATCGGTGATGTAATCATAGCTGCGACAGAGGATATCGAATTCAAAAAGGAATTCATCTGGATCTTCTGCCGCTCTTCCATGGAAGCGAGGCAACACCGATGGTGAGATATTTTTCATAGGGGTTGTCCCCTCTGGCTGATGAATCGAGAATTGCAGTGTAGCCACCATTCCTTCGGGCAGGGAGTGATTTTCATGATGATAGTTTTCCCCCATTGCCTCTTCCTCGTCAGATTCATGTCTGTTACTCATCTCCTCTTCTGTTTTCTCCTCTTCGTTCATTCCTGCGTTCTTTTCCTTGTTCTTTTCTTCATTCTTTTCCTCGTTCTTTTCTTTGATCCTCCACTGATCAGTAATCTTCTGGTGGAACTGCGTCCACTCTTCCTCAGTTACAACTTTCCCATAAATGTGGTAGATTGGGCCTCTACCAGCAGGTCCAGTTGTAACAGTTGTGTCCTCTTCTGCAGGGATATTCGAGGAAGTCGCGGCTGCTCGTGTATTCTCCACTGTGGACCCTGACGCTGGCGCCCCAGGATCAGCAGGGTTTCTTCTGATAGGAGTTTCTTGATGGCGAGCCCTGGTGGATGAATCAGTTCTGTCAACAAGATCGACGATGAATTTCCTTATGCCCAATGGTGGTCCTCGACCGCGACCCAAGCCACCTGCATTGTTTGTATTTTGTGTGGTTTTTGGAGTTGAGAGATGATCGCGCTTTACCCTTCTCGTATTCATGCAACCCAAATCATTATAGCAAAGAAAGTAGAAAAGACTGACTAGAATTAATTACCAAATGCAACTAATGATAGTGTTTAATTTTTATCCTTCCCCGGCAATGGCGCCAAAATGTCGAGCACCCAATATGCAAGTAGATTATTACCAACATACAGAGTGTACAATATTTATTGTCAACCCGGGAAAGTCTTATATTTCAAAGGATAAAATGCACAGTATATGCTTAAACACAAAGTCACTGCAATTGAACATTACTATCCTCTATCAACTATGCTCATCCCAAGAGTCTATATAATCCCATTATCTTCTAAGTACTACAATCTTAATTAATTTATGCTATGCATTAAGGAAAGATAACAAAAGATTCAAATTACAATTGCAGATGAAAGGAAATACTGTTCACATCCCTAAATGATTAATTCACCTATTCAATCTGATTACTCAAGAAAGCCATAAGCATAAATTGAATATTGATCTAGGAATTCAATTCCAAAAGATTGAGTTCAGCTACTCTAAGGAATTTAAATGTAGGAATGAAATTCAATAATCATAATAGTAAAGACAAATTGCAAGAATTCATGGAACAACGACTAAGGCCTCAGGATGAACAGAGCTGTTTACAGCTACCACACGAATTGCATAAAAGATAGTTACCTACTCAATCGATTGTCACTCTGTACCACTCACAGATCTCAAAGAAATGCAATCACAATTACACTGTAAATCACACTCACTACAACTGTGTACAAAAGAAAGAGAATTAACAGGACATCACACAACAATGAATTAAAAAGTCCTAATTTAACTCAGCAATCTCTGTGGAAGGCGGGCCCAACCTTCACACATAGATGTTGGTTGAACAACGTAAAGCTTCTTAAGTCAGACGTAACTCCTTGTATTAAAAGATAGAATGGTTACACAAATTGCTTCCACAGATAATACAGTGAATGAATTATATGTTCAGCAACCCCATGGGTCGAGACAAGTCTCCATATTTATATCATGTGGATCCTAACATTTGATCCTATTCTGGGGCAGCCATAAAGATCTCTGATCTTCAGGTGCCCTAAATAACACTAGCTGTTACAAACGTGGCATGGTAAAGACATAGAAAGCACGGGAAAGCTGTTAATCGGCCCAGGAGTAGCGATATTTTCTGATCACAACTATACTCGAGCAGCAATGTACTAAGGATTTCCCATTATGGCGCATTCTGTTACAGTTGCCTTGTCACAGATCTATCTAGGATGTCGCATTAGAACCACGTGCGTTGAGTGATGATAGGAGGGATGAGGATCAACTTGAGCAGCGGATATTCTTCCTTTTCGAGACTTGTTCAGCCTGATCTCCCTGCAGTCCACTTATCTCAAACTACCTTTATAAACCATAACATGTTAGCACATTTGAGATATACACAGCTTTAATTAACACAATCATAATTATTAATAAGATAAAGCAATGACCAGTGATACCTTGGTAGTTTCAAGAGTAAAGTGGGGATAACATGTCTGATTGGTATGCTGAATGGGGTAGAATAGGAGAAGAAAAGGTGATTAAGGGTGGTTAAAAGAGACCATTTCTGGGCTCAACAAGTACTTTTTCTTGGAAAAAGAAAACGTTTATCCCTTGCTCTAGGTAGTTTTCATCGAAGACAAGAGTTGTATTGCATCTAAATATTAATATTTCATTTTGATCCACATTCTAAAAGCATTCACTAACCATACAGATAAAATCAATGGTAGATTAGGTTAAAATATTTAGTAATTTGAGTGGTAGGTTAGAAGACATGTTCCAACATCTATAAACTTAGAAGTTGTTGTTACTAGATTGCACTGCATCCTGGGGATCACGTGGTTATTCCAAGTACCAACCGGTATATAGAACGGCTTTTTGTTTATGTAATTGTAACTTCGGAATGTATTCACTTGTATTTCTTATATAGTGCAACCCGATGTTTATTCCAGGATTTCATTAGAGGAAATTTGAGGTCTAAAATGGGCCTCCTAAGGAAAATAATAAAATAATAGTTAAAATAATAAAATAATAGTTATTAATTTTGGAGGAAGAATTAAAAAAACTACTTTTTTGTTCGTATTTTCGACATATATCCTTGTTCTTTTACTCAAATTTCGAACGGGAGAGCTTGTTGGATGTGGAATTTAATTTTACATCCAACGAGTACCCACACTGCATACTTTTGACGGACCCCTCTACCCCAAAAATAAGAAACACCTGAAAAATGTGATGATGATGTCATCATCATGTTTTTTCAGGTATTTCTTATTTTTGGGGTAGAGGGGTCCGTCAAAAGTATGCAGTGTGGGTACACATTTGATGCAAAATTAAATTCTGTATCAAACGAGCTCTCCCGCTCAGAATTTGAGTAAAAGCACAGGGAGATATGTCGAAAATACGAACAAAAAAAGTAGTTTTCTTTTATGACAAATATGTTAATTCAGGGCATTATGGTTGACTCATTTTATTGAAATTCTATTGGTTCGTGAATTCCAACTCACAAAATTGATTGTTGGCGTGTTTTCTTATAAGGCCCATTTTAGACCCCAAATTTCCTCTAATGACTTGAGTCATGTCATGCCCCATTGTTCCTATTGGGAGGTTCTATAATGTAAACAAGTCATGTCAAGTCATTGTGGGTAACCCTCCTATTGATCAAGGGTTAAAGTCCCTGCAGTTCCAGGGCACTAGGGACTCACCTAGTGAAGTCGGCCCTAGTTGGGTTTAGTCAAGTCAGGAATTAGTATAAATAGAGAGCTAGCCTCTTTATTTATCACACACTCACTCACACTCAGTTGTAGCGCATAACTGAGGAAGAGAAAGAAACTAGGGCAAGGAAGAAAGAGGTTACTGCTATCGAGAGATCATCTTATTGTTTTGGAGTTTTACTTTTGGTGCTGATTCTATCTCTGAGGAAGTTGCATGGTTTTCTCCATTTATGGTTTCTCCAAGGAAAACACTGTGTTCATTGTCTCTTGTGTTTGATTGTTGTGCTTGTTGTTCTCTCAATTAAAGATCCTAATGTTATGCTAGCTTAATGTTAAAAATCTAACATGGTATCAAAGCTAACCTGAGAAGAAGACACTGTGCAGCTGCGGGAACTAGGGCTTCCTACTTTGTGGATCTCTCTCCATAGATTTTCAGGAAAACAAGGTTGGAATAACTCTCCTCCCTAGGGTGCATCTTTCTGTCGAAGTAGAATCCAAGTCTGAGGTTTTTCAGTTTTGGACCCGACACTACTACCAAAAATTAGGGCTTTTCACAGAAGTGGAATTTTTCAATGAGCCCAGGCCTGGATTGATCTCCTCCTCAAAATTGAAGTTAGGGATCAAAATCAAAGCATTTGGTTGGACAGAACTCTGGAAAAGAAAAACCCTAATCTGCTCCTGAACCAGTACTACATAATTTTAGCTCCAAATCTAGATCTGACATCTTGACTTGGTAAGATCTAAATCTTTTGTATTTCCATTTGAGGTTCTAAGTTAAGATGTCTCATCATACCAATCTTGATGAAAATCTTGAGGGAGCTGATAAATTCCGATCCTGGAAATATAGGATCCCCCTAGTCCTGGAAGAAAATGAGTTGGACTCCTATATCAGTGAGGAGGTTCCAATTCCAGAGGGAGATGAGGCAAAGGCCTTACATAAGAAGAAATTGGTTATGGCAAAGAGGATCATTGCTAATTCAATCAAGGATCACCTCATACCACATCTGTCCTCCCTAAAGACACCTAAAGCTATGTTTGATGCCCTAACCAAATTGTTTGAAGGGAAGAACATAAACCGGAAGATGACTCTGAGAAACCAACTGAAGAATGTAAAGATCAAGAATGCAGAGACCATCTATTCTTAATTTACAAGGGTCTCTCAGATCAAGGAACAACTGGAAGCAGCAGATGAAGAAGTGGAAAATGCAGAGATTGTAATGACCACCTTGAATGGTCTCCCTAGATCATGGGACTCCTTTATTCAAGGAATCTATGCCATAGAGAAGTTAGTCAAGTTTAGCAGACTATGGGAAGAATGCTCTCAAGAAGAAGCTCGAATAACAGCTCAAGAAAAGAAAATGGGAAGTGAATATCAAGCTCTCACAGTTCACTCCAAGAAAGACAAAATAAACTCTCATCACTCCAGAGGTAAGAACTTTCACCATAAAGATAACATTAGATAGGACCTATCTAAATTAAGATGCTATACATGTGATGAAAGAGGACACTTTGCAAAATACTGTCCTAGAAACAAGGTTAACTCTCATAAGAAGAAGGGAAATGAGAGAAGACATCATGCTCATTCTACAGAGGATGATGAACCTTCCAAAAAGAGAACCAGATATGAAAGTGACTCACTCTTCCAGTGATGAAGAATTGGTTTTGATTTTCACTCTTACAGGAAACATTACTCATGGAAGCAATGATTGACTCATAGACAGTGGGGCTTCCAAGCATATGATAGGATGCAAGGAATCCTTTCTGAAACTTTCAGAACATGAATCACCTCATAGAGTGAAGCTAGGAGATGACTACCAATATCCAATAAAAGGTAGTGGGGAATCCTCCTACAAGCTAGACTCTGGAAAGTCTATAACAATGAAGGAAGTATTGTTTGTACCAGGACTAAAGAAGAACCTTCTCTCCATATCTGCATTAGATGCAAAAGGAATGAGGGTTTCATTTATAGATGGTCAAGTCATCATGTGGCCAAAAGGAAAGACTATCGATGATGCAGCGGTGATTGGAGAACAAGAAGGAGGATTGTACAAATTAAAGGGCCATCCAGAATAAGCCTTGGTCCATGAAACAGTAGAGCCAAATGAACTTTGGCATACAAGGCTTGCACATGTGCATTATAGAGCACCCCCACTTGCAAGAAAATCTATTGAAGGTCTTCCAGAAATTCAAGCAAAACATGATGGGGTCTGCAAAGGATGTGTGAAAGGAAAGAACATAAAGAAGACATTTCCAAGTAGTGAGAGCAAAGCAAAAGGAATCTTGGAAATCATCCACTCCAATCTATGCGGACCAATGTCATCAAGTTCACTAAGCGGGTATGTATACTATGTTTCTTTTATTGATGACTTTTCTAGGAAGACATGGGTTTACTTTATGAAGAACAAAGATGAAGTATTCAGCAAGTTCAAGGAATTCAAAGCCTTGATCAAGAACCACACTAAAAAGAATATCAAGAACTTTCGATCAGATAATGGTGGAGAATTCACATCAAAATGAATTCAAAGAGTTATGTAAAGACTCAGGGATTAAGAGGGAGTTGTCCACTCCTTACAATCCACAACAGAATGGGATTGCAGAAATGAAGAATAGAACTATCATGGAAGCTACAAGAGCAATGCTTCATGATCAAGATCTTCCTATGCATTTATGGGCAGAAGCTTCCAGAACATCGGTGTATGTACAGAACCGTACTCCACACAAAGTACTCGAGAACAAGACTCCTGAAGAAGTCTTCTCCAGCAAGAAACCAGAAGTCAGCCATCTCAGAAAATTTAGGAAAAAATGCCTTGTAAAATATTGTAATTTCATGACTTGGTCACACCCTCTAACTTCATCCAAATAGGATTGAAATGAAAGGAAATTGGCCCCAAATTTCCAATCGTTGAGAAGAATAAATAAATGGGTATATGGTCTAAAACAGAAGAACCCAAAATTTGTGTTTCCATGATAGATGATTTTCTAGGAAATGAGGTACTGCTTATGAGAGATCTATCGATCCTAGTAGCAATGTGTCTTGGGCTTGTTCTTTTATTGTTCCAAGTAAACTTTCCTCTCTTTGGCTTGATGCCAAGCGTGTTCTAGGAGGCAAAAATATCTTCAAGCCTTTCTCCAAACAAGTCTCCTACCTTAGAGCTACCTCTTCTCTCCTCCACTGAGATAGTGGAATTAAATTCCCCTATTATGATGCAAGCGGCATGGGTCTTACCTTCATGCTCCATATCTAGGGAATTCCATAATTCTTCTTTATTCTTAGGTAATCATTGGTCCATATACGTTTCCAACCCAAAATACATCATTATTACTTAAATCCTCAAGTTCCACAAATAAACAAAATCAATTCTCTGAAAAATATCAAAGCCCGTAGATACTTTTATCCCACCAAGTTAGAATCCCTCCCAAGGCTGCCAAGGCACTTACAACTTTACCTTCACTATTTGGCCATATTCTACTCATTACCTTCCTACTATCTACCTCTTGCATTTTTGTCTCCTCGAGCATGAATATTGTTGCAGCTTCGAATGTTTTGATCCTTTTTATTGCTTCCATTTTTTCTTTGCCTCTTAATCCTCTACAATTCCAAGAGACTATTTTCATTATTTATTTTGGTTTGGCATGTTGGGATTATCCTTCTTCTCCTCTGTTGTTCCTTTTATTTGTTTCCATGTTGATATGCTTCTTATATGATGATCTAGACTAGTCTATTTACTTGTTTTCTTCTCCTTCATTACTTCCATAACTCTTATTGTTTTGTTAGGTTTCCTTCCTTTTTTTGTCTGAGGTTCTACTTCTTCTTCTTTTCTCTCTGATGTTTACTCCAGTTGTGCATTCGATATAGATATAGTTACTGATCCCCATGAGTTTTGAGATTATTTTGATCCAACTTCTACAAAATCTTGCTTAGGAAGGATTGAAACATAATTTTCCTCATGTCCCACTTCCATCAATACTAGATCGCCTTCTTCCCTCCTATTTTCTTTCGTTCTTTTATTCTTTTCGACTTCCTCTTCCTCTTCATTATTCTCTGAGGAGAGTATGTGAAAAATTTTCTTCGAATCCTTTCTTAAGGGGATTGTGCAGAGTTTGGATTTGTTTTATTCCATTTTTTCTTGTGACCTCATTCCATTCTTCTCTTGGCATTTCTTATGTGTCTTGTTGCTTCCTTTTTGGGCATAGACTGGAAAAGTGACCATATTCATGGAAAGTTTTGTATTTAAATGAGATTTTCTCATAATCTATTGTTTGAATATGATTCCATCCTTCCATAGAAATATTTATTGTTTTCGGAGAGACCCTTTTCCAAATCCACTTCTACACAAATTCTTTCATATGAGAACTTAGGGGGAATTTTCTCTGACTTGTCAATATATTTCCCTAATGAGTTCCCTATGGACTTCAAACACTCATCATTCCAACAATGCAGTGGTAGATGTGGCAGTTTGACCCATACTAGAATGGCAGAAGTGGTATCTTTCTCTGGGTTAAAGGACAAATTCCATTTATTGAGATACATACCTCTTGGCCCCATAAAATATGGCCCATTCCTGAAGATAAGGTTTTTGTCTTCCTTTTTCTCGAAGAGAAAGACAAAGAAAATCCTTCTGCAAAAAATTTGTTTAACTTCACTCTGTATCAATAACCGCTAGTTTTTATCCAGCCATATTTCAATGGCCCTCGAGGTGCAGGCCATAGTCCTATGAAATGACCAACCAACTATTTTTCAGATCAAACAACAACTTTATATTTTGAGGCAATTGAATAAATCTTCACTTCCGGAATAGATGCTCTCTTAACGAACTTGGAATCTTGTGCTACATGCTTACTCGATAGAGGCTGGGATGGTAGAATTTTCCTGAAACTTTCTTCCACTACCTTGTGTCTCACATTTGGATCAGGATTCGGTGGAGGAGGAGGATCCATCGCTAGCAAAGAACAAACACTAAGGAAACCCTAATCACACTAGTTCATAACACGAATCAATGGTTTGATTAGGCTGTATGGGAGAAATCATGAACTTGGGTGTCTATTCCGTGAGAATCAACTTTCGGAATCTGTATTTAAAACACTTTAGGGCGAGCTATTTTTTTCGGCCGAACTATTTAAACTTTTCAACCGAACTATTTCACATTTTTGGTCGAACAATTTAAAAAAACTTTCAGCAGAACTATGAGGTGAGACAAAGTCGAGGCGAGGCATAGCAGAGGAGGCAAGGAAGAGCAGGAGGTGTCGCAGAGCAAGAGGCGTCATAGAGCCGAGGAAAAAAAAAGTTCGGATGAAAACAAATATGTCGAACATTATTTTTCCGATGATCCTTACAAACCCTGCATCACGAGGTTCACCATTAGTTTTAACATTTGGCCGAAAGATTATTTCGGCCAAATGTTAAAACTAACGATGAACCTCGTGATGCGGGGTTTGTAAGGATCGCAGGAAAAATAATGTCCGACAGATTTGTTTTCATCCGAACATTTTTTTGCCTCGGCTCTGTGACACCTCCTGCTCTGCCTTGCCTCCTTCTTTGCGACGCCTCGCCTCGACTCTGCCTCGCCTCACCTGTTAGGCCTTACCTCGCCCCACTTGTTAGGCCTCGGATCTGTCTCTACCTCACCTGTTAGGCCTCGGCTCTACCTTTTCCTCACCTTGCCTATTTGGCCTCGGCTCTACCTCACCTCGCCTCTGCATCACCTGTTATTCCTTGCCTCTGCCTCGACTGTGTGTTAGGGCCTCGCTTTTGTGTTAGGATATCTCCTGTGTGGTGCTTCACGGTGGTGGTGCTTCGCTTGTGTGGTGCTTGGTGGTGCTTCGCTTGTGTGGTGCTTGGTGGTGCTTTGTGGTGATGGTGCTTCGCGGCTTCATGGTGGTGGGTGTGCTTTGCAGCTTGTTGGCGTCCGTCTGTGGGTGTCTGTCTGTGGTGCTTCATGGTTTCCTGGTAAGCTCGTTATTCAAGTTTTGTTTAATTTTGTTTAAGCCTATTTTGTCTACTATTAATACAGGGCCTTTAAAAAGTGTAGATAAACATGTCCAACATAAACAATTTTACAGTATTGGGTAGATTGTAATAGGTTTCTATTTTTTGACCAAAGGGACGCAGTGATTGCTTGTTGTTGACCATGACGGAAGATATAAACTGCTTTTGGACCACCATGTATGCATATGTCAGCCAACTTAGGAAAATAAAGAAATTCAATTATATGGATCCTATTAATTAAATATATTGAAAGTGTATCTTCTATTATTTAAGATATATTCAATTTCTAGGCTCATTTTATCTTATTAGATCATAGCGTATTTGGCTGTAAGTAATATCCCCTCCCTGGCAAGTTAGATCTAAATTACTAAGACCAAAAAAATATATGCTCTATTATGCCTATCACATATCTAATCTCCACTGTGAGGTGGCTCTGTTAGCAGAATCCATGTTTCTGGCACTGAGTCAAGTTCATGCCACACATTTCACGTAGGAAACATTACAACTTGATAGTGCTAAACATAGTGTTTAACATTCATATATATATATATATATATATATATATATATATATATATATAATTCAAAATTCAAACTTCACTAACCTCTGGAAGCATTCACTGAATTATGAACTGTTACGTGCTTTTAGGTGGCCTTGAAATGTAGAGTAAATTGTTTGTCATGCACAATAGAAAGTCACTTGGATGGATCTGAATAGAGCTAAATGGGAATCAATTTTGTTTTTTCATTTGCATTAAATTTTCTATTAAAACGTAGAAATTATATTTGTTTTCATTGCTATTAAATTTAGTAAAGAATTAAACAAAATTAATTAGATAAAATATGAATATAACTTATAATAAGTCTAAAAATTGGAATAGAAATGATTTAAGACATATATCTTAGCTAAAATTAGTATATCAGCATCTACCAACAACTTTCAATATGATTTTGTTTTAAACATTTACCAACAACTAATACTTTTTACAAATTTATCTTAGGCAAACACATAGAACTACAAATTGGGTTTCAGACAGTTCTGGTGCAAACACACAGAACTACACTGAGCTACAGATCAACAACAATAAGAGCATAATATTCCTCTATCTATTAAATCCCTTACTAATCTGCAAGACTTAAACCTCTTTATATGCATTCTTTAATTTAAAAGATCCTAGGTCGAGCTAGTTTTGGAAAATATCCAGTTAAATATTTCAACAAAAAAAAATTAAAAAATATATGGTATGTTGGTATGTTAGTGTTAATTATTTTATTGAACTATGAAAAGTTATGACATGCATTTATTCAACTATACTCCCTAATTAACCCCTCTTGCTGCTCCCTAATTAAAATTCTAGAAAGGCTTTTTCACATGGGGCCAATTTCACAAGTACCTTTAGTTTGTTGTTTCATTATAGCCATACAAAAAACCAGAGCATTATGTGTTCTGTTTGAAGTAAAACTTTCCTTTCGAGCAAAACCTGTAATCTGCCCTAAGAGCACAAAACTATAAACTACAGTCTATAGACTAACATCTGTGCACAAAAGTATACTAGTGTTGATTTCATCTATTATTTATCTTTGTGGCTATTTAAACCTTTCTAGATGCCCAGCCAAACCTTAAGATTTTCATTAGAACCTATACATAGAAAGAGCTTGAATCTGTTACCCCCCCTAGGTTTTCAAAAATTCCCACTATATGTTCCTCTAAATTTAGTGTGCTTTAGTTTACAAATGAGACACTTTTCCATGAAGTTTCTTTGAGGTAGATTATTTGGTTTGTCAAGGATAATTTCCTACCATGACAACTATGAATAATGATATCATGATATTGTGCATATGCTTGGTTCAATATTCTAAGATCTTATCTTTTTCTATTGTTCAATTGTATGTTCTATCCATTTATGTTGGTTGTTCATGTTACATAGTAGGTTGTTCCAACAAACGTGTGCCCTGGAGCACCAACCTATGGGCATAAAACCCTAGATGGTGGAGACTTCATCACAAGGGCAATCAGCAAAGCCACTAAGCCAAGTACTTTTGAGAGTAAAACCGAAGGTGTTGTCCATGTTCACTCCAAAGTGTAAAAATATCTCAAACATTATATCCATATAATTAATCCCCCTTTGGTCTATACAATCAAAAATTTTGACCCCTTGCTCTAGCCTTAGCCTTATAGGGACACTGAAGTAGCTCTAGTGTGTAACACACTCCATATGAATCGAAGTACATTAACAAAAAGGCTCTAAATTCTTTATTTTTCCCTCACCAGCATTTCCACAAGATTGTTAACTTGATGTGGATTGATCGTATTATGTTTTATACATAATAAGTATATTCAATTGTCTTTTCCTTGTCCTCAAAAAATTTCTATGGGATAATCTACATTAGTTCATTGGTGCTTATTTTGATGTTTATAGGAGATATATAGTAGAGAAGGTTCGAGACAAGGTGGTCACTCATTCTTCGAGTTGAAGATGTACAGAGACATCTGAGACAAGGACTCCTAATACCACACCTACATCTACTAAAAGACCTTCAAATGTTCGCTCTCGACGATGGTCTAAATCATTTAGAGATTTTAGCGTATTATATCGAGACACATTAGGTATGTGTTTGAAATTTATGCACATGCAAAATTTATGAGTATGTGTGAATATTTATATTTGTTTCAAGTCTTGTTCATCAATTTTACTAAGTTTCATTAGCATTTTTCTTTGTAGAGACATGACGTAATAGATTGTCTCATGAGAGTGTCCAAGCTTCTGTGTCTAGTCGATTGTTTGATTCATCATCTTGGGACTGGTTGCCCTCTTCTGGTCGTTATGTTAGAGAACAACCAATGGATCACCAACATTTTATTGGTAATATGTTACATATATATATATATATAATCTATTTAAATAAATTACTAATTTGCATGCGTATATATATGCCTGTGTATTTATGTACTAAATTATACATGATTACATGTGTAATGTAGAGGATCGTGGTTCTGCTGAGGGTTATGATGATGCATTCAGAGAGGCTGGGGGTGATGATGCTTTCAGATAAAATGAGGGTTATGCATTTGGAGAAAATGAGGGTGGAGATGCTGAGGATGTTGTAAGGGACCAAGAGAAAGGTCATGTAAATGCTTGGAGAAAGGGTCAAGGTTGACGAAGGGATACTACTAAACAAGCACATGGTTTTCATCCCATGACCATTTATCCTTCAAATATACCCAATGCTCTTCCTTGGGAAAATGAAGAGGTTTATATCACCCTTGAACAATGTACAACACACCATAAAAAATTGAGGGATGATCTTGCTATCTTGGAACTCCCAACAGAGAGTCGACAAAGCTTGCAAATACTTTTGGAATCTTTAGGCAAGTTTATTGGTTTCTATAGAACTGTTGGGCCAACAACAGATTGTTTTATTCACTTGATGTGACTGCGGATGGCTCAGGTGATGGGTCCTAACAAGTGGGTTGATGTAGAGAAGAGGGTATCAAAAGCAGATGCCATTTCAATGTTTAATTTTAAAGAAGGACCGAAGCAGAAGATGTTAAAGGTGCAATATTTCAAGCACCCCGAGATTGTACACCATTTATATGATAGATTCTTAGCTGCCTATGGTAGATTTCCATGGAATGATGAAGTGCCACATTATTTTTCGAGATTTTTTTATGTGGAGTTTTTTTAAAACATGAATCCAGATTACATAGATGTGTCCAAATTTTATGGGGTTGGAAAAGGTAGGACATATGAACGAGAAGGAGCCTATCGCAATCCATTGTTTCCTAAGCCTACACCTCGTTTGGTGCCTCGACCATAGCGAGTTGTTACATTACGATCAGAGATGGAGGTGCCCTCTCAGATTGGTCTAGAGGTTAGAACCGTCATAGGAGACAACTTACCATCTGCTCTAATGGTTGTTGATGTGGGCATGGATCGACATAGAGTACACGCTCGTTCTCGTGCACATTTTTCTTATAAAACAGATAATGAGGTAGATTCAATGAGCCTTGAAGATGCCAAGGCATATGAAAAACATTGTCGAGATGGATTGTTTGATTTACTCCATCACGAGGAAGGAGGGAGGGGGGAGGTATGTGAGAACTTTTATGTTTTCCTCATAATTGTTAAATCCTGTTTTGTTAGCTTATCAAAATATATAATGAACTCATTTGAATTGCAGTTCACCCAAATGTTGGAAGAACGTGATTTTATGGTCGACTCTAGTGTTAACCTAGGGCCATTGAAAGAGGTACATTTGCATAAATATCTATAAACTTATATGTTCTTATTATTGACATGACACATTTTTTCAAGATTGAAATTTTGTTTGTGTTCATAGGTTCCGATCCCGTCGCCTAGGACCATGGGTATTGGGCCCCTCTCATCATCAATTTTGGGAGACATTCCTAGTGTCTCCCAAGATTTGGATGTAAATCAAGCACCTTTCAAATGTTTTACTAATGATTCAATGTTTTTTTAATGATTAAAAGCAACTGACATTTTATTTAAATTTGAATTAAGTTACATTTAAATTACATGTTTTAAATGTTTAAGTAATGGTATTTTAATTGTAGGTGGGTAAACATATTGTACAACCTTCCATGGCTATGGATGTGGTGACCTCTTTGGGTGTTGGCCTCACTCAGGTATATTTATTCATTTTTATTGTTTTAACTTCAAATTGTATTTTTATGTAAGTTTATTTACATTATAAAATTTATATATTGAAGCTTAATTGTATGTTGCATGTGTTATATAAGTCAATCGCCAGGAGAATGTGGAGAGTGATATCCATATAATGGATTTCACATAGTTATATATGTTTTTATACATGTGAAATTGTTGATTTGACATATTCCATGTCAAAACTTTAAACTTAAACTTCTCTGTTTAACTTATATATTTTAAACATATATATAATTTTGGACTATTCATATATATATATATGGTTTTATAATTTTGGACCGTTCATATATATATATATATATATATATATATATATTGTTTTTGGAAGTTTTTTGTTTTGAATGATTTAATTTAATTAGTATCTTAAGATGTGTTTGATGAGATATATACTAGATTTTTTATTTGTTTAATTAGAATGGGTTTTTGGTATCTTTGGTTTGTTTAATTAGCATGGGTTTGGTATCTTTAAGTGGTTTTGTTTTATTTGATCATCAAACACAAGGGAAAAATATATGTAATTGATAAAGTGCTCTAGCATGATTGCATTGGTTGTATGATTACACCTAGCACTTTGATGTTTCTATGCAAAGTGTTATCCCTCTTCATGAAAGGGTGTTCACTTGTGAATTTTTTCACAATTTCAACAGTAGGGGATTCATTTGATATTGGATTTTTGTTTGATATTGTGGTGCTATCCTAGATGTTAGTGGTTATGGTTAACAATTCAATAGTTGTAATGTGGAACAAGTGTACCTTATGGAGGTTAAGGAGGTTGTTACATCTTATTCTTTCATGTAACTTTATCTAACAACATAAATGGGACAAGGAGGAACACTGTAATGGTTTAATTCTAGGCAAACTTTGGTCGAATAACCAATGATATACTTGTAGCATTTAGCATGTTATTTGTTGAATCTATCAAACCCTGTAGAATATTTGGGGAAAATATTTTGGGCAGCCTTTAGGTATAGATTTGTGGTCATTGCAGTCTCAAAATACATGATATTAAGTTAGAAAATACTAGTGAAGATTCTGTTGTATCTTTAGGAATATAGTGAATGCATCTTAAATTAAAATTTCGGGTATAATGGATGCAATATTCTCATAAATGCATAGTCCAGAATAAATGAATATAAAGGAAATTTACCATATCTTGGTAAGTTGATATTAAGTTAGAAAATACTAGTGAAGATTCTATTGTATCTTTATGAATATAATGAATGCATCTTAAATTAAAATTTCAGGTATAATGGATGCAATATTCTCATAAATGCATAGTCCAGAATAAATGAATATAAAGGAAATTTACCATATCTTGGTAAGTTGTATAGTTGTTGGTTAGTGGCAATAGGGAAATGTTGAATATCCTTGAACCTGCATTCATACTCCAATTTTGAGCTTGATTTGAAGTAATCACTAGAAAAATCCATGCAATGAAGTTTCTTATTATTCTTGAGATAATTAATATCATGATTTATCCTAGTTGGTGGACTATTTTATGGTGTATATCGTACCAAGAAATATGAATTGTTTTAGCCGAAACAAATCATCACTTACATAGTAGCTAACTCAATTGTTTGGCAACTTGAAGATCTAAAGTAGTTGGATGGTTTAGGGCAACCTGTTTAGCTTTCAACCCATGAATCCTATAGCAGCCACACCATCATTTGGATGCCTAATGATATCCCTAGATCAACTTTAAACATATAATATCCCTAGATCAACTTTATCCCTAGAGTCAAAACCCTAAGATCTATGGTTTCTTCATTTCTTTTGGACCATCTAATTTGTTCAAAATTAATTCAATATTGTTTTATAAAAGGTGTAGTATTACCTACATTAGAATTCATTTTTGAAACCAATCATGGAGATGGAAACTTTTATTTGTCCCATCTCTTCTAAAAGTCAACCTTTTGCATTCCAAGTTCAAGCTACTTTTTTTTATCTTGCTGAAAAGTCTACTTTTGTGAAGTTTAGATCAACTTCAAGTTTTAATGAACAAACAATTTTAATGTCCCATAAATGTAAGTTCTAATTGTACATTTTTGTTTTGCATGACATTTTCAAAGACTTTAAGGAGCTTAGTGACATCATTGGGTGGGCAATTGTCATTGCAACCTAGTTTTGGACCTTCGATACAACATGATATATTAGACTCACGAATATTCATGCTCATGTTCAGGAAGGTGCCCAAAGTTAGTAATCTTAAAGTAAATGTTGTCCAAGAATACTAAGAGGCTATATTTAGTGTTGATCAAACGGTTACCTATCATGGACAAGAAAATGGTCTAATGTAATATGGTATTTTGGACGTGATGGATTTAAAATTGGAAAATCTAATATTTAGTTGTGACTGTTTAGATACAATGGATGTATGGAAGATGATTTAAATAAAGTTAAAAATCAACAATTTGTGTTTAAAAATGCTCTAAATTTGTGTTTTCTTCATGGGACAAAGATACTTTGTTGAGAAAAATGTTTAGTTACATTGGCATATTTGGATTGAATTCTAAAGCTAACCTTTGCAATGCTGACCATTCCTTTCCTTTTTTTCTTTAGTAAATGGAAGGAACTTTTGCATGGAAACATTGGAGAAAGAGAAGTAAACCTTTTCTTGTAGAAAAGGGAAGGTACTTATACCTAATCTATGGAAATATTAGGTGATGCTCACTAGATTTATGAAGTAATGGTTTTGTTTATAAGATCAATAAAATGTGGATAGTAGAAAAAAAGAATAAATCCAAGTGAGGTGTATGAGAAATTAATATACTAACCCTATCTTTCATTGTATTGAAACCACATGCCTTTGTTGTCAACATTATGATAGATCTAGATCCACAAAAAAATATCTAAAAGATATCCAATCCATTTCTTAGGGAACTTTGCATGATAATTATGCATTATGAGGAATTCACTTGAGATAACACGATAATTCATTCACATCCCTTTCAATTATAATCCCTCTCAGCATACATGTAATTGCGATCTTCACTCTAAATTTTTGTTTTTGTTTTGGTTGAGGATCATTGTAATTAGTATCTTAATTCATTTATGTAATTAGTATCTTACATGATGATTAAATTAGTATCTTAAGATACTAATTAGTATCTTTAACTTAATTACATAAATGATTTAATTAGTATCTTAAATGATTTTGGTTTTAAATGAATTTATTTCACAATCCTCTTTTGTGCAAATTCAATCAAGATTTTTAATCATTAGTAATGATTTTTAATATTTAGTAATGTTAATATTGAATGTTTGTATGTTATGAATTTATACAATTGTACATATCAATTTCGTTATAAAATTAATATAGATCATTTTGATGTACATATGTTGAACAATCAAAGAACAATATATCATATAATTGGCATCAAGTTGATATATACCTACGCTAAACAATCTAACAACAATGAGCTATAAGCTCAACAATGCAAGAACACTATTTTCTAAGTTTCCTCAATTTGATGGACATATGCTCAACAATGTAAGAACTTTAATAAATTTAACATGTACATAAGTTCAACAATATAATCTAATAGTCTATCATATTTAAGTTTAAAAGAGGCACATATCTCATAATTTGACAATTTCATAACGAATGTGCTTAAAAATTCATCAAAACAATATAGCTAAGAACTTATCAATAATCACTCTATTTGAGTGTCACAATTATAAAACCAATGAAGACGTCCTTCATGTAAAAATTATATATCATGTTCAACATGATTCTAATTAGAAACAAGATCTTAAAGGAATCCCATCTTCAATTATTCTTTCATGATCAACTTTTGACATCTTCCATCTTCTAGCTTTCAATTTTTTATTTGATTTAACTTCTATCAACTTTATGTGAGCTGCGCATACCAAATGACTATATTGGCAGCATATGACATCAAGTTGATAGTCTTTAAAGTGAACGTCCCTTTCAGTTTGATATGTTTCTTGAAAAAAAAACCTTTTAATAGAATTGACCCTGTTTCATATATAAAACCTTTGTCATCATAGTCCTCCAATAATTTCATCTTTCTCTCTGTGCATCGCATCAAATAATATCTCACATTTTCATTGTTCTCTATGGGTGCAACCACAACAAATACATCTCCTACACATAATTAAGAACATTGAATTTGTCAAAAAAAACTTTAAAATAAAAATAGAAAAATTTAGTATTTAGTATATATACATAAAATTACCTTCTCTAACCAAATCAGAAATTCTATCACCATCAATTGATATTGCAATGTCCTCTGATTCCAACCCATCAAAGCTTGCGAGTGGCATTTTTCCTTTTAAATTAATTTCATTGTGTTTCCAAGGTTTAACATAATTGTCATTGATGTTTTCACAAATCTCTATTGATTCTGTGTCCTCTATGCAAATAGGACAAAAGCATGTTAGCTTCCTACTATCAAATGAAAACACATTTTGGAAGGTTTTGTTTTGATTGAGTGTAAATATCGAGTTCCATGAATAGTTCTAGCATAATATGGGATTGATCTGTCTATATCTTGGATTTCAATGTGTCAAAAAAACCTATCCAACATAAACAATTTTACATGTACATGTGAATAAAATGTTAGTAGATGTACATATTAAAGTCATTCTAAGTTGAATAATTCTGTTTTGAAAAGAAAGTTCATACCTACGCACATCTTATGATTGTTGATTGTAATCATCTATGAGATTTAAATGACACCATTGAACAACTTGATTAGCACACACAAATCGATCGGCATAATGGTTCATTTGATACCTTCGAAGTGCTCGTTTTACACACGCCTCGACACCATTGTGCTCCCCTTTTCCATGACCAGTTTCAAAAAAATTCCAACGATGTTGCATATTTGTTTTTTTATGAAGGCGACATAGCAAGAAGAATGATCATGAATATTTAAATTTCCTTGCACATCCATATGACCATATACAATGTTCATTCATTACAACTCCACGTGTTTTCAATGAACCATAAATAATATCAAAACAATGTTGTACATAATGTGTATCATGCGTGCGGTCATCGCTGATATAGAAATGGTATTCCTTGATCACATGTCGATTGTCATTCGTGCTTTCTATATCATCAACATTTTGTTGAGCATGTCTATAGAGAACATGGACAAATATAGAAAACTTGGTCAGAATGATAATATTCACTCTGTATTTCTTTTTGTGCTTCAAATGTGTAATTCTCTGTGAAATCAACCACAGAAAAAATAGTCCCCTGTGAAAAAACATCACGTGATTTTTTGAATTGCAAGTCTTGCCATCATGCTCTATGTGAATGTTTTATGTATTTATAAATTTATTTTTCAAACATTTTCAAAAATTCTATAACACTGATTTTATCTTCTTGTAAATCTATTATTTTCGAAAGAGCGTTTGAAGAACTTATAGAATTATGGGAATGCGTGACATATTCATATCTCTTCCAATCAACTATGATATCTGACAATAACAGATCGTTAATATCAATAGGATATTTATGGTGGAATAAAGCTAGAGTTCCACAATTATCACATTTCATTCCACCGACACATCTTTTGTTCTAAAAATTCTCGTGACTATCTCTTTCACACAGAATTTCAGATATAAAAGCACGAATTGTGGAAGGAGGTGAATTCAACCAAAATGTTTTACCAAACCGAAGGAATGTGTCATAATATAATTCAAACTCAACATGATAGCGACAACAACATGTGTCATGAATAGTGATAGGTCTAACATACCATGGCTTCTGTTGTACAAATGTATTGATTGACAGATTCAATTCACTTTGTTCATCTTTGAATTTATTAAACAATTGTATTTGAGTCATCTCCAATATATGTTTTGGATGGCTTTCATGCTGATTTCAAGATATTCTGAGTCGTATCACGTCTCTTGCATTTGGTGAAACACGATAATTTTCCACCCAATATTCATGCATCATAGCTTTAACACTTTCACCGACCCTATCTTTATAGGGTTGTCTACAAATAATTCCCAACAAGCAAGCTCATCATTTGCATCTATTTGTAATCGTAATTTGTTATATGTGTATAATGTTTTCCGCAAAGTTCCAATAACATTTGCGATTTGCGTTGTCAAACGTTTTTTTCTAGTACTAGATGAAATAATCGATGTTTGTATTATTCTACGTGCAGCACTAGTATCTTTCTTTCTAGATTTTCCAATCGTTTTTATTGCATTGGATATATTTTCGAACACATTTTGCTTCACCTTTGAATCTTTTGTCTTCTTTTGAATACCCAATAATGACCAAGCTTCCTTCAACTTCTTGGAGACTAACAAACACCTCAAAATTTGAGCTGGTGTTGCCACTTATTGTTTTTCCAGAAATTGTTCATGCATCTTTTCAGCACGATATCGTACAATATGGTCAGGTTTCGTGTTTCCAAATTTTTCTTTATCAACATTTTGTAACATGCCGTCGTCAATCATGAAACCAC
>LPNX010906888.1:0-13342 GCA_001517045.1 Pseudotsuga menziesii | reverse complement strand
ACTGGTACATGTGGCCCCATTAGGCCAAGTGGACCCAATGGTACTAGTGGACCCAATAATTAATAAAAGACTCCTAAGTTAGGATAAAATAATATAATAGACAGTTTGGTCAAGGGAGGATTATATATCCTAACAATTGGATGTTGTAAATCCAATATCACTATTCAAGATCATATATAGTTGAAGCATTCATCCATGAGCACATGGGTACTTCGAATATATAAACCCACCAAGAATTTTAGTTTCATGAACATCTCAAAAAGCTAGTCAAAAGAATTTTGATGCTTAAAATTCTGCAATGCCAACGAAAAGGACTACTTTAATGGTAGCTAAATTTCAAACAATCATCTAAGGGAATATGCCTATATTAAATTTTACAAGTGCAATGAGAATCTTAAGATGGAAAGATGAAATAGCTATTTAAGACAATTTTGGTAATTAAAAGTCTATTTCCTGCCAAGACACTTATGCCAAAAACAAATCCACAATAATATGGATTCCTAAAATTCTGCAAGACAACCAAAAAAGTAACGAAGGCCAACTAAAATTTTTACAAACCCACAAAAATTTAGGTTTGGACAATGGAGGAAGATATTTACCACAAGATAGATCTTCCAAATTCTGCAAGCCAACAAAAAACAATTATGGTTGGCCACATAAAAAAACCAAATTATGGGTACTAAACATTGTGCAAGGACACCAAGAAAATTCATGCTCGAAAACATAAACAACCATTTGGGTACTCAAGATTTTTCTAACTCACTAAAAATAATTAGATTAGGTTGTTGAAACTCGAATTTCAGACAACCAAATAATAATATTAATAATGGTAGCGAGTACGAAGAAACCACCAAAAGATAAGTTGAGTAGATAAAACAAATTTCTAAGAGATCGTAGGCCCTTTAAACTTTGCAAAACTACTATCAAACCTACCCAAAACAAAACATCCACAAGTGAAATAGGAATATATGAGAACACAAAATTCTATAACCCAACATTGAAGCTATTGATAGCCCTTGGAAATAACAATACACACTTCAATATGGAACTGGTAAAGTTGGGCATTATAAAAGGGCATGTAGTTCAACCTTATGGTAGGTCCAATATTTAATTCCTAACTTGTCCAATCTCTAACATGGTATTTGAATGAGGTGTTAAGGTTGATTGGTGGTAGCTAACATGCCCAAGGTGAAGTGTGGCTCCAAGGGGGTGTTCGAGATAGAAATCGAACGACTCTATATCAAGCCTGTAAGTAAACCCATAATAAAAGGGCATGCCACTTAGTTGTAGGGAATCCCATCAGATGGGCCAAGTCATGATTTTGATTCTTGGCCTATTCAACTTTCAACATAATAGAAGAGCCACTTGTTGAGATTGGTGAGCAACTTCTAGGAGGCCTGATCCAAAGCATGGCTTGAAGGGGGTGTTGGAGAGAGTAATCCACAACTCCATATCGAGCTAGTAAAGATGCTCAACTTAAAAGGGCATGTAGCTCAACAACCTGCAGATTTGTGATCAACATTTGGGAGGCCTGATCCAAAGTGTGGCTTGAAGAGGGTGTCAAAGGTAGCAATCCACACATTGAGATCAAAATGGTAAATATGCTCACACGAAAGGATGTGTCTCTCATTATCCTACCCGTCGAGGGGAGGTCCTGGGTTTGATTCCTATTTTGTCCAATTTTAAACAAAAACAACACAGTGACCCCAAAAAGGCCAAAAATAATTCAAAAATATACAATTATATGGATTTCTTACACTCTTAAAGTCCACCTATAAATCTATTTTGGGATCGTGAGAATATGAGTTCATAAATCTCAACAAACTCATTACTAAATCCACCAATATGAAAAAACCCCATTCTTGTTTTGATAAAAAAAATGTTAGAAAGTTGTCCTTTAAACCAAGTTCTTCCTTGTTGGTCCACTAGTGAGGTCGACAGAGTATTAACATGTGTTCTCGGGAGCTTCAATCTCACTGTGATATCCCTTATCCGACCACATGAATTTTAAAGCAATGAGAGCCCAAATCTTATTCAATTTTGTTGAAATAGTCACATAAACCTAACACTTAAGCCAAAGCAAGTTTACTCTATATTATAAGACCATAATGCAATATTAATTGTTAATTGCAGTATCGTCGTCGTCAAACAATAATTGCACAAACCCATTTCTTTCAACAACGGAAGTCATGTTTCAAATATAAAATATATGGCACGTTGAGTATACCAGTAAGGGAAGCTATCTATAAGTAACCCAAACACCATTGACCCCCCCTCCCCACCCCCCGAAAAAAACTTACACTGACGACAGAGAAGATGAAACACTGAAGAGTCCTTATCTTTATCCTTGAACACGATGAGAACATAAATATGGTGGTTTCCTTGTTCTACCATCATAGTCCTCCTTGGTGCTTCTATTAGGAGAAATTTGCTTTGTAAGCGATCCAAGGTTTGTTATTTATTTCCTCTCCCAGAGGACTAGAAGCATGGAACACTTCCACCAACTCACGACCATAGACAAAGCTTGCACGCTGGATCTAGAGCTTGTGAAACTTCGTGAACATGCTAAAATAACTACATCATGTACTGTGTCACACCAACCACCTAACAAACACACAACAACATTCTACTTGATGGAGAGATGAGGGATGTGACTACAATGCCAAGAACCCGTTTCTCCTCAGAAATCACCTAGCATTATAATTAATATTTAGTTTTCAAACAATTTTTATAACTAATAATCGCTTTATTTTTTTGTGAAATATATCTATATATATTATTCTTCTCCAAATTTGAACCTATAATTAAAAATAATTACATATTCACATAAAATATATTTTAAAAAATCTGGTAAAAAACTCGACAAAAAACTAACTTTTCATGCTAAATATTTAAAGCTATCTTATGTGGATTGCTTTCATTGATTTTAGTCTTCGTCGATTTAAAAATTGTTAAGCTTTATTGCCATTTATCTTAAATAGTTATTTATTAATAATAGAAAACTTTGTAAGCTAACGTGCAATGTATAGCATTTTCTTTGTTTGTTGCATGTTTCCACCATATCCAAATCAATTGTAGTTAAAGTGTAGTTGGGAGAGCATTGCTAAGTCTGAGTAAGTTCCATTTGTACTCCCAGCTTTGGACTTAAATGCAAAGCTTTGCTCGGAAAGGTGTTGTAAACGCTTTTAGGTTTCTCCCATGTGACTAGGAGTGTACGCTCTGGAGTGGCAGGAGTTGAAAAAAATAATGCCATAAATGCTCTCAGCTTTCTTTAAATATTTTGATTAATATTTAGTCCAAAGACTCTCAGGTGAATATGAGTATAAAATGTGGACTAGCAGGTTGCCTTAGATATCAAAGTTGTATTGAAAGATTCCCCATTAGCCTTGGGATTGGGAAAGGGATGGACAACATGCCTTTTAATTAAATATGTCACGTGGCCCATCACGAATGACCAACTCGGTGGACTTTATAATATATAGATGAGTGGTAGGCCTATGTGTTCGGAATTTGTTATGGTAAGCATGTTCTTATTGCGACGGTAGCGGAGCTTAGGTTTAGGGTTTTGCAAGAGCGCTATGATCATCTCTTGTGGTTGTTTCTTGGTCTTCTGTGAAGCTCCCTCATGGTCGTTTTTTGGTGTTCATGGCTTGTTTTGGAACCCTTCTTTGGTTGCTTTGTCATTTATCCGTTTGAAGGTGATACCCTCTTCTTAACAGATGGCCACCTTTTGGGATTGCATAAGCTCCATGCACGTCATTTGACCCTGGTTTTACGTTGTACCTGACCACCCTTTTTGACTGGGAGATCGAACCTGTCACCTCAGACTGTTTTGGCGGAGACTTTTGTGTATTGGCATTATTTTACCAAGTTGGCTCCAGATTTGATGGGAGCTGTCATTTATGGTTGACTTGGGTTGTTTGTGGCACCCGACATTATCACGAGAACTGGTGCTCCTGCTGCTCTCAGGTACCTTCTGACATTGCAGTTTATTATTGTTTTTCTTAGCGCTAGGTTTGGGGCTTGGTGTAAACTCCTTTACCAAGGGCTTATGGGCTTATCTTTGGTGGCCACCCCACATGGAGTTCACCCTCTACTCTAGAGGGTTAGTACCAACCATGATTAAAAAAGTGGGAATTTTTTACCTTTGTATGATCTTTTGGTCTGATGTTTTGTTTTTAGCCGGTAACTTTGGTTTACCTGGATTGTCAGTGGTCTCCTCTATCTGTAGATGCCATAGTTGTCTGAGCTTTGACTCTGGTTTCTGAGTAACGGGTTCCTTGGGTGGTGATTCTTTGTTGCTAGACCGTCATGGTTGTTGGTCTATCGTTTGGGTGGTTACTACCTAACCCTAGTCTTGATTGGTTTTAGAACATTTATGTTATTGGTAACCCTGACATTCCTTCTGAGGGTGGTGGGGGTCCAAAGTTGGCCCGGTCCCAGCACTCTGGCCGTGCTCACCGAAAAGCTAAGTCCCTTAAGGCAGTTGACTTGAAGCATAGGTATGTGTTGGGTCATTATGTTTTCCTTGACAAGGTTGAAACCGTTTGTCACAGAGCTCTTATTGGGAGGCTTGAGTATTGTTCCTTGTCAAAGGAAGAGTGGGTTGAGTGGGCGACTATCCATTGGAAGCCTATCATTCACTACGTCTCTACAATCAGTCTTCTTGCAAACAATAGGCTGGTTTTTGTCTTTATTAAAGAGATTGATGCCACTCGCATTTTAGGGAACCTTTGGACCATACAGAAGGGCTCCTTAGTCTTGAACCGTTGGCATACTAGCTTTGATCCCCTCAAGGAAAGGGTCACAATCCGCCACTTGTGGGTCATTTTACCTACGTTACCATTTCCTCTGTGAAATAAAGATATTCTCATAGGTTTGGCAAACACGATTTGACGCTTTGTTGCACTTGAAAAATATTTTCACTTGTTATTTGACAAGCAGTTAGTTAAGGTACTGGTAGAACTTGATATCTCCAACGGATTACTTCTTGAGATTGACCTTGTCTGCGGTGACCATGTTATTACTCAGAGACTAGACTACTTGCACATGTCTTTCAGGTGCAACTATTGCCATGAGACTAGTCATTTGCACAACTCATGTGATCTTCTCCATAATGGACGACCTGTCAAGAGGGGGTTTGATCTAAGTCCCGAGCTTGCTTCTCCCTCTCCTGAAGTCTGTCATTCCCCAGTGGATCCATTGGCTCCCTCACCTAAGGATATTTATGTCTCTCTTCGCCTACACCTTATGAAGGGCTATCCAAGGGAGAATTGATGTACATTGAAGATGTTGAAGTGTGTGCACGTCTTTCTCATCCTATGGTATCTAAATATTCCCAGTTGGCTCCAGTTCTTACTCCCCTTACATCATCTGATGCTCATCCTAAGGAGGACCCTCCTTCTGTTACTCTGGAACACTATCCCTCTCTCCCAGCTTCCTCTGCTACTCCGCCTTCTTCCTCACTAGGTACTGACACTTCACCAATAAACATATTTCCCACTAGCCCCAGAGAAGCTCCTGCATTCTTGGATCCCTCCCTCTTAAACTCCCTCTTGATTTTTTCTGACAAATCCCCCATTTCTCCGTCCACGCTCCCCTTGGATTCCATTCGTTTTAAAATTGTGACTATATGTAAGGCTAAGAATCCTTCTTTAGAGGATTCTGGGAATTTGGGACTGTACACTCCTCTCTCCACTAGATTAAAGAATGTTGCCAGGCATCCTCATTCTTCTCCCTTCTCATCACAGGTACTTAGAGCAAGCACACCTGAAGAGTTTGTTTCTCCATGAAAATTTTATCCATGAATATTCGGGGTTTTGGAGGGATTTCCAAACAAAAAGCCTTTGGATCACTCTTCTTTGATTTAAATCCTGATATGATTCTGCTACAAGAAACAATGTTCAATTTTACTCAATCACTTCTTTTGTTCTCAAAATTCAAGCCAGGGTCGGAGTTATGTGCTTTAGATGCTTCTAGACTTTCTGAAGGCCTCCTTGCTGGGTGGAACCCTCTCCTGGTTCGATGTAAGGCCTTTTCCTCTATTGCTGGTATTGTTCTCCAAGCTAGCATTAAATGGATAGTTGAGATCTTCTCCATTATAAATTGCTATGGGCCTTATGCATAGAGAGTTATTTTTTGGGATAACATTTTGGCTGGTGGTTTACTTACTTTACAAAATATTCTCTTGGCTGGTGATCTAAATTTTACTATCTCTTCCTCTGAAGTCTGGGGTACAAGAGCAAGGATTGATCCCTTGGCTTCTTACTTCTCCTAGCTTATCACCAGCAACAATCTGGTTGATCTCTCCATGAACAATCCTGGCCCTACTTGGAGGAACGGTTGTGCTGGGGATGCAGGCATTAGCAAAAGACTTGACCGTTTCTTATTATCTGACCATCTCCTCTCTAGCCTCGCCTGCTACAAATCTTGGGCTACTCCTTCAAGTGTTTCAGACCACTATCCTATATTCCTGGAATGGGGTCCGAGACTTGCTTCTCAGTGTTATCACTTTAAATTTAATAAGGCCTGGCTCTTGGAAAAATACTTTGCCCCTCTTGTTTCATCTTCCTGGAAGGCTCCCCTGGCAACTGGTCCTACAAACCATTTGGATTCTTTTTTCCTTAAGCTGGGTAGACTCAAAGACACTGTTAAAGGTTGGGAAAGGAAGAAAAAATGTGAAAGGAAACAATTGATTTTGGATATAAATGATCAGATTTCAGACATCTTACTGATGGACTCGGGATTGCTGACAACAGCAAATGCAGACAAGCTGAAAGGTCTACAAGATAGAAAAGGAAAATATTGGGCTCATGAGGTTACCACTCAGAGACTTAAGAGTTGATTGCTTTGGATAAACGAAGGGGATGCTAATACTAAGTTTTTTCATGCCTATGCATCTGCTAGAAGAAACTCCAAAGCTATTTGGTATCTCTATGATAAAAATGGTAACTTGGTTTCAGATGATGATTCTCTTAAGTAGCTTGGTAAACAACGTTTCAGTGACTTATTTGAGGATGATCGGGAAACAAATATTACTGACCAACTAAAGGTGATTAGGCTCTTCCCGACTTTGACCCAGGACAAGCATGTAGACTGCTTCCTTGAGCCTATTTCTCTTCAGGAAGTGGAAGCTGTACTAAAGGGGTTCAAGAAAGATAAAATCCCTGGTCTTGATGGATGGCCGGTCGAATTCTTCCTGGATTTTTTTGACCCGATTGGGAAGGAACTAGTTTATGCAGCTAGGCAAGCTAGAATTGAATGGAAAGTACATGGTGCACTAAATTCAACTTTCTTGACTCTGATTCCTAAGTGTGAAAAGCCTTCCACCTTTGCTGATTTTCGCCCCATCTCATTATGTAACCTTGTTTACAAGGTCATCTCTAAAATTGTAGTGCTTCGTCTGAATCCCTTACTGAATAGGGATATATCTGCTCAACAATTTAGGTTTCTGAAGGATAGACATATTACTAAACTTGTTGGCATTACCCAGGAAGTGTTGCACTCTATTAAATCTAGGAATTCAAATGTCATGGTTCTAAAGCTTGATTTAGTCAAAGCCTTTGATAGGGTTAATTGGACATTTCTGAGACTCCTGCTCCTACATATTAGCATTCCTCTGATAGGTGTAAACTGGATTATAGGGTGTGTTACTAATTCATGTTTTGTAGTCTTAGTCAATGGGACTCCATCTGATTTTTTCCCAGCCTCAAGGGGAATCCGTCAAGGTTGTCCTTTATCTCCCTTACTATTCATTCTGATTATAGAAAGTCTCAGCAAGATCATTTTGGATGCTCAGCAGAAAGGTCACATTAAAGGATTTCAGTACTCTCCTAATCTTTCTATAACACACCTTTTATTTGTTGACGATGTGATCTTATTTGGCATGGGTACTGTTAGTGAATGTGGAGCTTACAAAGAAGCCCTGGACTTATTTTGTTCGGCTACGGGTATGTCTTTCAACAAGGAAAAGTCTTCATTCCTTTATCAAGATGTTGATGAAGATACTAGGTGTCAAATTTCTGTGCTCCTTCCCTACAACATGGCGCCGATCACTACAGGGTTCAAATACCTGGGATATCTCCTAAAACCCTTGGGGTATCAATCCTTTGACTGGATATGAATGGTGGAAATGTTTGAAATAAGATTAAGAACTAGTCTTACAGGTTGCTTACTCTTGGTGGCAGAGTAGTTCTTATCAAATCAGTCCTCACTGGGTTAGCTGTGTATTGGTTTTCCCTGGCCGGATGTCCCGGATCTATACTGAATACTTTGAGGAGCTCCATCTTTTCCTTCCCGTGGGGGAACTCAGATGGTCATCAGAGATTTCACTTAGCAAGTTGGAAAACTGTTTCAACCCCCATTGAATTCGGTGGCTAGGACATGGAGAATTTAGAATGGTTCGGGAGCTCTCTCAAGCTGAAGAGTATGTGGCAGCTGCTGATGGGGAATGGCATTTGTAGCTGGATTGTTACACATAAATATATAAAAAATAGACCTTTGGAGGACTGGATCAGATCTCGAAAGTTCACTGTCAATGGAACTTCGTATTTATGGAATGGCTTTATTAGAATTTTGTCTTGGATCACTTGTAAGCTTGGCTGGAAGGTGGGTAATGGACTAAAAATCCATCTGGGAGTGGACCATATTGCTGGCCTTGATGCATCGTATATTCTCCCGGTGGACCTAAGGGATTATTTTGCTGACTATGGGATTTCTTACCTAGCCCAGGCTCAGAATCAGGAGAGTTTTTCTCAAGGTTGTAATTGTTGGTACTTGGCTTCAGATCTAGACCTGGGGGATGGTTGAGCTGACCAATGGATGTCTTTTGTCAAGGGCCTTTCCCATGGTGGAATCAAGATTAGGAATAATGAAGACTCTCTGCTCTAGATGTTTGATAAAAAATTAGGTGTGGTTACTGCAAGGAAATCATATGAGCTCATTGTGTCTGAGTATCTGCCTCTGTCAAAAGATGGTATTCTCACGCAGGTTTGGAAATTAAATATCCCACAAAAACTCAAGTGCTTTACTTGGCTGGCTTTTAATATGAAAATAAATACCTGGGACAACATGTGCAAGAGGGGATGGCTCAATCCTAATAGATGTAGCCTATGTAAGACAAATGTTGAAACAATTAATCATATTTTCGTTGGCTTCTCCTTTGTGCATAAGGTTATCCTCAGCATAGGAAGAATACTTGATGTACATTTGACTTGGTCAGATTTGTCTCTTACTAGAAACCTTACCAGCAGGTTTTCCAAGGATGGGGTTCTTCTGTATCTACCTATTTTTTTCATATGGAATCTATGGAAGACTAGAAACATTTATATTTTTTAGAACAAGGAGCCTAATATATCCAGACTTTGCCATATAATTATGTTAGAGGTTGCAACTCATCAGGTGCCACAAGTAAAAAGTTCCAAAGTTAGGAACATTGGAGAAACCCCAGATAAATTATTTCCCATGGATTTCTTTGATGGAGCTGTGGCAGAATCAATTGGAGGAGTGGGTGGCTGTATTTGGATAAATGATTAGCATTATCTCTCTATCAAATTAGGATGTGGCTGCAACACTAATACAAGAGCTGAGCTATTGGCTCTTTGGGAATTATTGTACATTGCTAAAGATATTGGGTTGCCATATCTACATGTCTTTGGCGATTCCTCACTGATTATAAATTGGGAAAAGGAAGTATCCACTCTTGCTATTGTGAACTTAGAGGCTTGGTGTGACAACACCAGAAAGCTTATGTCTTTGTTCACATTTGTGGACTTCAGTCATGCTATAGTGAACATAACAAGAGGGAAGATTCATTATCCAAGGAAGGGCTTTATATGGCTTCAGGCCATCTTACTTTCACTAAAATATGTGAAGGTGAAGTTTTTGGGGAAGTAGCACTACAACTTTTTTGAGAGCATTCCTTTGGTTTTCTTAAGGCCTTCTAGCCTCTTGAGTATGGCACTTTTTTTAGCAAGTTTTGGTTAAGTTGATTAGTTATGTCTTTTGACTATTTGAGTTTCCCAAGCTCTAACTTGGATAATGCCTCTGCGCTCTTCTTATCTTCTTTAGGGACATATTTGGCTAATTAGTTTGCTATAAATATTATGAGAGGATTCATACTTGTATAAGATGCCCATGTATTGACAGTTGCTGGCTTCAGAGAGAGCATGTACTCCTCTTGTATAAGCTGTTGATGTACTTCTAGATAGATGTTAGGTTCCATATGTTGGATCTACTGTTATTGTTGATGATGTACCCTGTTACCTTTGATTCAATAGAATACCAAGGAACTGCTTTTTTCGTCTGAAAAAAAAGGCATGTTCTTATTGTCAATGGTTTAAGTTTTCGTTATATTTAATTTATTAATTTTATTATTTATTATTTATATTTATTAGATATCACGTTGGAAATTGAGATTGAGGTTCAAATTGTTTTTTACTGGATATTTTTGGTGAGATTTGGGTCTAAACAAGTGGATATTTTTGACACAATTTTGATAAAATTTGGTTTGAATTTTTTAAATTCTAGGTTAAAGCTGTCAAGTTTTGGAATTTTTGGTGTCCAACTAGTTTTAGAGGGCGTTGAATCCATTTCTATCATCAAAATTGCACTTAAAACATAATTACAATTTGATTTTACAAAATAAAAAATGTTTGATTAGAGGAAAAATGACAGTCCAATCCAAATAGTTGAATTTTTAGACATCTCCAATGATAAATAAAAGATAAAAAGTTTATTTTGTCTTTGAAAACAATTAATGGGATTTTGGCTACAGAGCTTTTTGAGATTTTTGTTACTCTTGTTATCTTATATTGAATACATTTTATCTTATCTTCCTTAAAGAAGTAAATATTTTTTAATTAAGATCTATTTTATTTTCTTCAAAGAAGTGTCTTTTCTCTGTTGAGCATAACTATGACTAAGTACCTAATGCCCATGAATGAGATAAACAACATGAAAGATATGGAGCTTACTAGGATTGCTTCAATTTTTAGTAAAAGCTTACTTCTAACTCAAATCGGGTTGGGATAAAGATAGAGGGAGATACCACTTTTAAAAACATTAATAGTATTAAAAATATTATTACATCCAACTTTAAGGATAAATTGTGGGGTGATAAGGAATTTAAGGATAAGATAAACTTAAGATACCATAAGGAGGTGATTAACAATAATCTAGATGTTCAAAAGTTTCTCTTTGTAACTATAACAACCTTCACAATGAAACATAATATTAGACAATTCCTAAAACACCATGGCCTATGGAATTTTTCATCTTTGTGACACTAAGAGGGTTGAAGATGAGAAACAATTTCTCTTAAAATTTCAAACACATAAATAAAATTCTAAATCAAACCAAATAATTCCTTACCTTTTTTTCTTTCTAAGGTCCAATAGACCAAATTGTTCTCAATGGACACTAAGAACAATCATCATCATCATTAATCAATGAGGAAGTAGTCTAAACATACTATGATTTGGATATTTTTGGGCTACATTTTTCCAACCACTTTTTCTTGAAATCTAGTAAACTATCTAGAAGAAATGATGGAATTACAAATAACAATTGTTAAGATTGCACAATTTCAATGCAATAAAAGTATTTGAGGACATTAAATCCATTTATGCATTCAAAAATACAATTTCAACAATAAAAATTTGTATTTTAATAAAAGTGTAGCTAAATTTTAGTGATATAAGTAAAAACCATTTAAATGATATAATGTTTAGATTAATCAATTAATAATATAACATCTCCAAATTCCAACTCTAAAGTCATTATAAATAACAATCCCACCTTATATGTACATCTACTATAATTTTTAAAAACAATAATCATATTTTAAATATTCAATGGACATGTTAAGAACTCAGTAACAAAAACAAAACATATTGTTATGAAAATTGGACCCACCTATTTACTACACCTTACACCTTACTAATATGGGACACTTAATTTGCCTCATGTTTTTGTACAAAGAAATTTCCAATAATAAAGTGGAACTATAATTTAGATTAATTCATGTTATATTTATAGATGATTTTCTTTAAATAAATAAATGCTAATTGAATTCCTATTTGTTTATTACATCGAATATATATTTGTATGTTGAATATGTATGTATATATGAGGAAGTTTAGAATATTTAAGTTTTTAAAAATAAAATTTAAAAATATAAAAATAAAATTAATTTTTTAATAATAATTATTATTAAAATTTCTACATCCCCACCCTCACATAAAACCTTGACCAGTGCTAAAAAAAACATCACTGATTTACAACTTTACCACATCTGAGCATCCTTTTACTGATATCCCATTTTTCATTTTCTGCTTGCGAATTTTGATTATAAAAGTTCTGCTAAAACAAGAACTTGATCATGTGGAGGGCCCTGGGGTTCACTGACCATGTCGACACTCTCCACTTCCAGGTGAGCACAGTCTCAACACGTTACCAATCTTTCCTTAACATCCATCACCGACTATATAAACTGTAGATTTTTCACTAGTTTTCAGCCACCGGTTTCAAGTAAAATTTATATCATTGTTTATGACATTCTCAGAAAAATAAAGTGCTGGAAATAAACAAAAATTTCCAAACTTAAAACATTGCTGTAAACAATCTTTTCAGTGAAAGGAAATAAAAATCAGCACGTCATTTAATCACACATAACACTAGGATTTTTGGCCAATGGCCCTGGAAAAACCCACTAGGGGAAAACCAGTCAGAGAGAGAGAGAGTATTTTTATTTTTTCAGGAGAAGTTTATCATTTATAGCAATACACATAAAATATCAAACCAACTTATCTCAACCCAGAAGATAAATTTCTGTCTCGATTTGCGCGTCGAGCAGCAAAAATCAAACTCTAATTTTTCTGTTTTTTGCCTTGATTTTTGTGCCAATGTATGGACGAACTGTAAGGACCTCGAAATCCGTGCTCAAAACAAATTTCTCAAAAATCATGCCAAAAATTATGCCTAAAAAATCGTGCTTGCTGCCTCGAAAACCGTACTATACGAACTGTACAGACCAACAATAAATGATGCTGTCTTCACCTCGATTTTTGTGCCCTCTTTGCTACTGTCCTTTCCCTCGATTTGTGTGCTGCAAAATTTTTCCTCTTGCTAAGGAAAAATGGAAACTTTCTCTCTTCTCTCTCTCAACTATCTCTTCTCACTTCAATATGCAAAAAGTGAGGCAAAATGCCTTTCCCATGCCTTTTTGAGAAAAACTTAGGGTGAGTCTAATCCAACGATGGAGATTAGATTAGATCAAGGGCTGAAATTAAATGCTCATATTTTATTTCTAAAATATTAATTTCACTCACCCACTTAAATTTAT